>JAJOOH010008220.1:0-41079 GCA_029582605.1 Solanum gracilifrons
CCCCCCCCCCCCCCCCCGCGCCCCCCCCCCCCCCTGTCACAAGTAAGGTAAATACAACAAATTAAACAAGGATTTCTAAGTAGTGAGAGGGAATCCTTGTGATGTGACGAGAATACGGGTTAAGCTAGATTATTTCCTACATGCTATCGATAGAAGATTCATAGAATAATTGTGACTAGGCTAAACTTTAAGGGGGATAAGCTCTCTCTCGAGAAACTTACCTCGTTTCAAATGTGTTCCTCTCGGACACACACTTGCCGCATGAAGACTAGCCTACGTCTTAACCCACTTACTCTCTCTAGCTGAGTGTGTGGGAATGAGACTAGGATTCACTCGCTCGAGCTGAATCTCATGTTGACCCACTCCCACCGGCGATCAATTTAGTAGTTTTAGTTTTACGACCTTTCTCTCTCGCCAGCCAAAAACATATTAATTAACTTGTATTTGCAAGTATAAATTTATAAAATTCATCCACAACTACTAAACAAAATCGCAATTAAACTACGATTCAACTATCAGCAAGCAAGACCCAACAATTATCTTAACCCATATTCGCTAAGTCACACCACAAGAATTGGGGATTTTAGCCACGCATGTATATGAGATAGAAATTTATACCAAATTAAGCTCTCATTCAACAGGGTATGAAGATTTAAGTATTGATACAGGCAAAAATTGAAGAATCCAAGACACCCAAATCCAAATCTTGTATATGAAACCCTTTGGATCTTCAAGTCTTCAAAACCCTCTCAAACTTAGAGCAAAAATATCAAAAAGTACTATTCTATATGGAAAATATAATAATTGTTCTACTCTTAAACCTAGAACTCTAACTAGTATTTATAGTTTTCACAAATTTGTGCTGCAGCGGATCATTCGGTGTCATTAGACAGAATCGCCAACCAACTTGGCGATTCTCCTTTTTGTGTAGTTCATCGTCGTCTTGCTCTAGCCTTCAGCATCATCGTGCTCCAGCCTTCAGCATCGTTGTGCTCTAGGTCATTGGGCGACATGGTACTGCTTCGTGGAACTTTTCGGTGATGGGTCGACTGCTCCCTTTTTCCATCTACTTCATCCTTTCCTCTAGGGCTTAGCACATTGGAACAAAAGGCTAAGTAAGACCCTTCGGCGACTCGTCAAGTGGACTCGGCGATCCTCAGGTCTTCATTTGTTCGTTCTTTTCAGCCTTTTCGTTCCTTTTTGAGACATAGTGTCCATACTTTCCTTCAAACTTCAAATACCTGAAACATAAGAGTTTTTATCAGATATTGAGATAAATTAGCATTTGAGGACACAATTTCTATTAACATATAGCCATAAATTAGTCCAATTTGTCGACTCATCACCACGCCCCGTAGGTTGGGGTCGTGGGTCAAGGCATGTCATGGCTGGCAAGTTCTAAGCTTCAGACCTAACCTACGGAGTTGCAGCACGTCTAGTAGATCCATCTACGGTCCGTGGGTTAAGGAGGCGTAGGTGTGGGAAGTTTTCAAGTTTAGTTTATAGTTAGGGTTTGGGGGGTTAAGTTAGTAATAAATTAGGGGTTAAGGGAGGTCGGTTAGTTAGTTATTTAACCACCAATATAAGCTTAACAAGACCCCTAAACTAAGTTTAACTAGACCCCTAAACTAAGTCATTAACTCATTCTTCAAAACACCCAAATTCCCTCAAAATAATCTTGTCTCTAGAAGTGAAGAAGAAGAAGTAGAAGAAGAGAAAGAAGAGGGGTAGGTTTTCCTCCATTGATGCAAGCTTGATTAGGGCTTTGTATTTAGGTATGCTAGCTTAATCATCTATGGGTTCTTCCACTCATAGAGCCCCTTAGGTTTTCCCCCAATTGTGAAGTCAAAAACCCAATTCTAGCTAAGGTTCTTCTTATATTGTGGGGGTTTAGGTATGAGTCCAATCTAGTGGATAATACCTATTTTTGACTGTATTATCATTGAATTATGACTTTATGATGGATTTATGTGATTTCTATGGTAAACCCTATTCTAAATTGATGAATGTGATGTTTGTGAGTTTATGCCATTAGAGGTGAAATTGAAGGTTCATAGGGGATCTTCTTAAATCAATGTCATGTGTAGTAGTTGTTCAAGGTTAGGAACATATAATCATGAATTGAACTACACTTTATTGAATATGAAGGATCTTGACTTTTAAGGTTAAAGTTGAACCTTTATGGTGAATTATGACTAGAACCACCTAGTAATTAAGAATGTGATTAAAAAACCTTGAAATCTAGGTATGAATGAAGGTAGTAAGAAGAAAAGCTTGAGTGTAGGGCTTGTAGTATTAAATGTTGATCACTAGGGCTTGAGATATAAGCTAATATGACTAACTATAGATGCCAAGGCTTTGAATGTAGAATCTACATATGAATGGAAGGATAATGAATAGAAGTGTGATGAAAGGTCCTTATCTACCAAATTAACCTTATGAATCATAGATGGTAGGAAGTGATAGAATCACTTGAGTCATAATGATATCCTTGTTTAATGTAGAATTCTATACATGATATTAGGCATGATTATGAATTTGACAGGAAAGGGGTTCTCACTTAGTAGTTGCTCTACGGTTTTGAGGGAAAATAGAATATGATGAATTATTTATGTTAAGGCTCCAAGAGTGAGGCTTATGAGATAATGGTAGACTATTAGATAAAATGGTTATGATAAGATCTTACCAGCTAATTTACCTCATGAAGGTTTGGATGCATAAAGTTATAGAATCACATGGGTTAGGAGGACATCTATGTCAAATGCTTGAACCCTAGGTGAAATGATTGAAAGTAAGAATAGAACCTCAAGGAGGTGAAGTGTGAGATTACACTTGTAATAATTAAACCACTTGAATTATGTTGAAGTCCATGTCTAATGTAGTCATTCTAGATATATTGACTTAACATGAGCTTTGATCCTAAGAAGGGGCAAGATATGATAGTTTGCATGATTTACGAAGTTTAGTACATGCTTTAGAGACACTTTCAGAGTAAAGTGAATATGCTCATGACCTAGTTGTAGTGTTGTTGAAAGGTTAATTCCATATACACACTTAGGCATGAATATTATAGTAGGTGAAAGGTTTGTCACCTATTGTGGTTCTAAGGGTTGAAGTCTAGTCTCCCCTGATAAATCTAGGAGCTTTAGAATGAGTTATGTGGATTCAGTGTCAAGACACTCTTCCACAAATATGAACTTAAGTCAAGACTTAATGTGAACTCAATGGGACTTAATTCCTAGCAGCGAGTGGATATGAATATGAAATGGAAGCGCCTCCATTAGTAGAAGGTGGATTTCTAGAAGAAGTCTCATGAGATGGAAGCACCTCCGTTTGTAGAGGGCGGGTTTGTAGAAGAAATCTCCTTATCCCATAACTATGTTCCCATATAGGTTACTCATATACTTGGTTTCACCCAAGCTAAGAGTTTGGTTCTACCCTCGGCAAGTAGAACAACCCCTATACGGTGTGGTGTAGACATCGAATTCCATGTTAGCTCACATGGTCTATGTCGGTTAAGGCTTATGTCCCAAATAGTGTAGTAGTATAGATAAGAGTATGAGTTGTGAACTATGGAGCCTTAAGAAACTTACTTAGTATGGGTAAGAGTATGGGATCTTACTTATGCATTGCACCAGTATGCTTTGAAGATATCTATGGTATGTTCCTTTTCTAGTTTTTATGATTTTTGCTTATTATGTGTGCTTGATGGATTGTTGCTATAGTTGCCTTCCATGATATGATTGACTAAAGGTGAGAGATTCCCTTGGTTATAAGAACTAAAGCTAATAAGGAGACCAAGGAGAGTAAGTATGACTAGGATGACACCAAGGTTAAGCATAGTGTGAAGGGTAGTATGGGATGCCTTTCATGCATTGCACAAGTGTGTTTTGAGGTTCCTTAGGAGTATGGTCCTATTATGGTATAGATGACTACGAGTCATATAATGCTTACATGATGCTTACGTTGGAGACTTTTCTTGTTATGTTTATGATATTATCTCTTATTCTTATAGTTTATGTTTCATGAAATATTTGATATGATTTTGGATTATGGCTTATATTTACTAAGCCTTGTCTTATCATCTTATGATTTTTCTAGCTAACGTATTTAGTAAATGTTGTACTAATGCATACTTTTCCTACATTCTAATCTAATGTAGGGTTTGGAGAGTTGAGTGCTTTTTTGGAGATAGGTTTCTAAGGAGCTAAGATGTTGAAGATCTTGGTGAGTCCTCATAGCTTCGAGGACAAAACCCACCATTTCCTTTATGTCTTTTATTTTCATGTTGAGACTATTGTATGGGATGTGCCCAAGAGTTTTATTCTAAAAAGTTGTATTAGATGGTTTGAGACAAAGTATAGAAATACTTCCGCTTGCTTTTATGAAAATGAATGGTTTGAGACAAAGTATAGAAATACTTCCACTTGCTTTGATGAAAATGACTTCGATTGTAAAAAAATGTAAATTTTCACGTACTTTTCTATTATCTTATGTTCGTAATATGCTATGGGCTTGTATGAGGCTTTTCGGAGTCTTGTACGCCGTGTTAAATCTACGGGGTACCCTTGGGTCGTGACACCTTTTACATGGTGGAATGGAAGATGGATGAGGTGTGTATTTTAAGAGATTGGATAGAGTGGTGGTGAATCAATTGTTACAGGACATCTATGGTAATACTGGTTTATAACACTTATCAAGAACAAGTTTTGATCATGGTCCCTTATTATTATCTTGTGGGTTAAGTAATGCTCCTGTTACTAAGTCTTTCAAATTCCTCATGTTCTGGATAGGGAGAGATGACTTCAAAGAGGTAGTGTTTCAGAACTGGCTTGCTAAAAATGAGGGTGATATATTTTTCTAGTTAAAAAAGAAACAAAGAGGACAAAAGTGGCATTGTCTAAATGAAGCATAGCGAAGTTTGGATATATTTTTAGCAATGGATTATTAGAGAGGAGATAGTAAGGCTTAAAGAAGATTTGTTCCAACGAGATCCTACTCCCATCAATAGAGCTATTCTTCAAAAGGCTCATACTGAATTAAAATAAATAAATTCATTATGCGGAGGAGTTTGGGAGGCAATAAGCTAGTGCTCAATGGTTTGATGAAGGGGATAGAAACACAAGATTCTTCCGTTCTCTGGTAAAAGGAAGAAGGAAGAGGCTGAAGATTAACAAAATAAAAAAGGATGATGGATCTTGGGCAGATGTAGATAGTGATATTGGTAATGAAGGGGTCTTCTTTTTCAATGACCAATTTACTGAAGGAAATACCACGGAGGATCTATCATTGCTACAACTCATACACCCCAGATTAGTCAGGAAGACAATGATTTTCTCATAGCATTACCAAATGATGATGAGATAAAAAGAGTGGTATTTGAACTTAATCGTGACAGTTTTGTGATACTGATAGCTTTATAGGGTGATTTTATTAGACATGTTAGGATATAGTAGGCCCTGATATTATTAAAGTTATTCATGCTTTTTTTCAGGGTTCTACACTACCCAAGTTCATTACTCATACTAACATGGTCTTAATATCATAAAAATATGTGATTAAATCTTTCTTTGATCTTAGGCCAATTTTTGTAAGTAAGTTTTTTAACAAAATTATTTCCAGACTAATTCATGAGGGGTTGGAAGGAATCTTGCCAAGATTGATTTCTCAGAATCAAGTTGGATTTGTTAAGGGGAGAAACATTACTAAAAATGTTTACCTGGTCAAGAAATTGTGATTGACATCTAAAAAGAGGCAAGCCAGATAATCTGGTCATCAAATTACATATGACTAAAGCATATGACAGAGTAGATTGGAAGTTCTTCATTAAAGAGTTATGTAAAATTTGTTTTGATACTATGTGGTTAGATATGAATTGGAAGATTATTACTAACAATTGGTACTCTATTTTAATTAATGGCCAAGCCTATGGATTCTTCTACTCAAAAAGGGATGTCAAAGAAGGAGACGACTTATCCCTTGCCCTATATTTTCTATCTTTTGAGATAGTTTCTAAGGCTCTAAAACAGTTGTTCAACAATGAAGAATTCTAGGGATTGGGTTTGAGATCTTTATTTCTTGTTTCTAAATCTCTATTTGCAAAGTTGTGGTGGAAGTTTTGAACCTCTAACACAATATGGTACAACTTTTTGTGAAACAAGTATTGCAAAAAGAGATAGACCAAAAATAATGGTATGGAAAGGAGGATCACAAGTTTTAAAGGCTATGTTGCATGCTAGAGACACATTTGATCAAAAGATTAGGTGGGAACCTAAAGAAGGTGATACTAGTGTTTGGTTTGACAACTAGACACAATTTGGAGAAATTAATCTTATGCCAATAACTCATATACAAAGCTCTATGGAATAAGTTTTTCAACTTTTCAATGAGGAGGGATGGGAAAATGAGCTATTGAAGGATTTTCCACTAAGGAATTGTATTCTCAGATAAATAATATGCTAGGGAATATTAAACTTACTGATGAAAGGGATAGGGTTTGGTCGATCCCTTATGTCTCTGGAAAGTTCACCGGTTGATCAACATGGGAGATATGCAGAGAGTGAAATATCCTTTATTGGATGTGATGAAAATCTAGGAGAAAGGGCTGCCTTTTAAGGTTTCCTTCCTTTTATGTAGGATGTGGTTTTGAAGGATACCTATTGGTGAGGTATTTATCAAAAGAAGAATTTTTGAATCTTGTGAGTGTTGTTTTTGTGATGCTAGGGAGCAAGAAACTTTTGTTCATCTGTTCATTGACTGCCCAGTTACTATGTTTACTTAGAAGCTATTCTTAAATATTGCAGGGCTTCACTTCAATATTATATAGATGAAACAAGGGTTGGAAGAGTGGTGGAAAGTTGAATGTGCAACTAAACTAAAGCCCTTATTCAAGGCAGTTCCTGCTTTTATAATTTCGGCAATCGAGAAGAGGAGGAATATAATTATATATGGAGGAAAATGGAGTAAGTAAATCATAATTGCAGACATTTACATAAATTTATACTTTTTTCACTAAGTATAGGTATAAATGGTTAAAGCGAATTACTAATGATTGACCTGTGGTGGTCAAATATTTAGAAGAGTATGTCCCTCTTGTAAGACACTTGGTGGTTAAATGGGATCATCCTCCAAGAGGGAGATGTAGATGTAATACAGATAGATCCTGCAGTGTAAATCCTAGATCTTGTTCAATGGCATTTTTTGTGAGAAATGAGTTTTGAGATATGATTTATGGAGAGAAAAGGTTGCTGAACAAGTGTAAAGTGGTAGACTCTGGGGTGTTGAATATTGTTTACAACATGGGTTAATACCTTTAATTGTAGAAACAATTATCATTAGTGGCTGAAAAGGTTATGAATGGGGTATAGGAGGCTCCATGGTTAATAGCACTAGATGTTAGATTTGTTAAAGAGATGATTCATAATTTTCATATGAAAGTGATGCACACATTCAGAGAAGGGAACAAACTTGTGAAATTTTTACTAATTATGTTGTTCATTTTCCAAGAAAGAAGGTCCAACTATTTCTTAGATATCAAAAAATACAACAACAGGCCAAAGAAGTAATTCAAATAGAAAAGTCACACACTCCCAATATACGCATAAAGATGATTCAAAACAAGGATTACGAGGGCCAAAACAACAGAGATCAGTAATCACAGGACAACACAGCATATCACAACATTTATACCAAGAAAGGTATATAGCAATATAGTCAAAGAATAGGTTCTTACTCAGTGCTATAAATGATGAAGATCGATAATTATAAGTCTTGAACAGTGATATTAATCCTCATGAATTTAACTTGTTGAGATGAATAACTAGAGGCTGTAAAACAAATATAAACAGAGGTACAATAAGGCGTACATAGCTTGAGGACTAAAAAATGCAGCTCACCGATACTACGTCCTGATGCAAATGCAAAAACCAAAAATAATAGTACTGAAAAAAATAATGAACAATTTCCACTATTACCTCTAGATCCAGCTAAGCGTTGTAGTTTTCACGTTGAAGAAGCATTCACTAGTGTTGAATCATGATGTCTATGAGAGCTTGAGACGTCCAAATGATTGAAACCAACACCTGGTAGCTTTACAAGATTATCTCGATGCAAAAGAGGTTTAGTGTAACACCTCAAAATCTAGTAGTCTAAGCAAGGGGTAAAGAGTCAAGTCTTGAGCCAAACATATGAGCCTTGAGCCATCCACAAAGGTCCACAAGGATCGTGAAGGGCACCACGGCTTATGGTGGTGCCCATGGACCTTAACAGTAGCTAGCCAAGGGAGGCTCACCTCCCACGAGCACCATGATGGCTCGTGGTGGTCACCATGGCTTGTTGTGGTGCCTGTAAAGGTGAGAGACTAAGCCTCCAAGACTACCCAAAATGGAGACCCTCCCACGAGCCACTGTAGGCTCTTGAAGGCCACTACGGGTTGTGGAGAGGGTTGTGGTCATGAGTTAAGTTGAGGGGGGTTAAGTGGTGGTTTACCAAGCCACTGGTCTAGGACCTTGACTGGCGCCATGGCTCGTGAGAGCAACCACTGCTCGTGGAGCCTCACGTGAAAGTGGTTCAGTCCTCTGAAAGTTAGGGTCTTATTTTGGTTTTAATTAAATTAATAGTATGTCATTTTACCAAAGCCTAGGACCCCTATATAAGTGATTTTAACCCCAAAACTCACCCATTCAAGTCATTCTCTCAAACTCACCAAAAGAATTGGGTTTTTCTCAAAAATATTTCTCTCTCTAAAAACTTGATGAAGAAGAAGAAGAAGGGTTCAATCTAGGGTTTCAAGGCAAGACTCCATTTTCACCATTGAAGATAAGATTTTGGCTTTGAGGTTTGATAGTTTTCATCCAGGGAATCCTTTTATTCATGGAGTTCCCAAATTCTCCTATTTTCAAAGGTAGAATTCCCCAATTGAGTTAGGGTTTTCTTTAATTTCCATGGGTTCTCTTGGTTATTGATTTAAATTATTGAATTATGATCTCTTATGCATGAATTGATGAAATACCATGATTTTATGATTATTCCCCATGAACCCATGTAAATCCCATATTTTTCAATTATGATGATATGATACGTGGGTCTTTGCTTATGAAAGAGAAGTTTTATGAACTAAAACATGAAGTTATAGAATCACATGAATTTTTGATGAAATTCATGTCTAATCCTTGATTTCTCGATGTGGTGATTTAAAGTAGGTTTTGAACCTTGAATGGTGAATTATGAGATTATGCATGTTCTTATGAAATCGATGTAAATGTGTTAAGGATGCTTTGAGAGTAAAGTATCAATGATGATGTTGTTGTTGTATTGTTGAAAGGTTATTCTCATTAACACATGCAAACGTGATTGTGAAAGGTGTTCTCACATAATAAGGATTCTACGGTTCAAAGGTCTTCTCACCTAATTGAATCAAAGACAAGATTTATCCTAATGAAACCTCGCTTGGATTGGATACTTAATGGTATCTTTCCATGGATGACTTATGACTTAAGTTGGAGTAGCTAGATGATGTGCCCTTCCATGGGTTATGAGAACAAGTAAGAAATGACTATTCCGGGGAATTTATGCTTAACACCAATAGAGTATTGATATGGAAGCTCTCTCGTTAGAAGAGGTCGGGATGCTAGACACAATCTCCATATCCCTTACCTATGTGCCTCTATAGGATGATTGACTAGTTAGATATTAGCTAGTGGATCCACTTAAGCTAGAAATTAATGGTTCTTACCTGGTCAAGTAGGACAACCTTTTCTGGTGTGGGAGACACCGGGGGATCATGTTATAGCTCACATAGTCTCTATGTTGGTTAAGGATAGTTCCCACATTAAGAATGAACTAAGGTTACAGCAAGTATTATCTCATATATCATGACGCAAGGGTACCCCTAGATGTAACAAGGCATATAGAACCCTGAAAGGCACCATGTAAGCCACATAGCATAGCATAACATAAAGCATTAGAACAATAAGAGTAAAAATGCATTTCAAGTCCAAAATTTCATAAAGGAAAGCAGAAGTCTAGACTTGGTTCAATTAGCCATCTATTACAATACTTGAGTCAAAATAGGGTCATAGCCCATCTAACAAATTCCGAAAATGAAAATACAAGAATGAAACTACAATGATAATATCCGTCCTCTCATCATGAGGACTCACCACAAGCAAGGAAAAATAAAAAATCCAAGCTCTAGCCACAATGAGGACCACCTTGAGAACCAGACCCTGCACTTGGGAAAAATGTAGGAAAATATGGATTTGTACAAAAATTTACTAAGTATGATAGTCATGCACAAAATCATGAAAACATGCTAAAAGAGACATTTTAGTTGAATGCATGCCATTTACTATTTTAAAGCATCATTTTGAAAATAATACAAAATCATAAGTCATAATCATAATCAACTCATAGATCATCTTATCATAATAGGAACATACCATAAATACCCTCAAAGCAAACTTGTGCAATGTATGAATAAGATCCCATAATCCCACCCATACTAAGTAAAGCTTCTTGGGTAACTATAGTTCATAATTCATCTTCTTGTTCATACTATCATAAAGGTGAATAAGCCTTAACAGACATAGACTATGTGAGCTTAACATGGATTTCGGTGTCTACTCCACACCGAAAAGGGGTTGTCCTACTTTCCTAAGGTAGAACCATACTCTTAGCTTAGGTTGATCCACTAGATAAAGACATTGTGAGTACATAGTTATGGGATAAGAAGTTGCTACGAGAAACCCGGACTCAACAAAGGTATAAGGTTTCCATACCCACTTTTGGGAACCCGTACTCAACTAAGGTAGAAGGAACCCATCTCATGAGATACCTACTTTTGGGAACCCGGACTCAACTGAGGTAGAAGGAACCCATTTGGAAAGCCGGACTCAACTAGTGTAAAAGCTTTCATTTGGACGCTAGACTCAACTATCGTATAAGCTACCATCTCATATTCAAATCCACTTGGGGCTAAGAATTAATTCCCATATATTACGTACTAAGCCTTGACTTAAGTTAATATTCATGGAAAAATGTCTTTACCCTCAATCCAACATAATTTATACTATAGCTCCTAGATTCAATAGGTAAAAATATCCTTTTAACCTTAGAATCATCATACTGTGAGAAAACTTTTCAAATCACATCGTATTCATACATAAGTGTGTACATGAGGATAATCATCCAACAACAAAACAACTAGATCATAATCATATTCACTTTACTCTCAAAGTGTTCTAAAAGCATATACGTAAACCTCATAATCATGCATAATTCTCATATTTTTCCATTCAAGGACAATAAATCACATTCAATCAACACATATAGAATTTCTATATTAGACATGGATAATAACATTATTCAATTATCACAATTACTATAAGCATAATCTCATAATACTCTTCTTTCTACAATTCACCTACTTCACAAGGTCATAAATTGGGAATATGGGGATTTCATGGATTCTTGGGTGATTTGATCATAAAACTATAATAAATTACCAATTCAATCATAATGTTAAGTAATTAAATCAATAGAATCATTTTTGAAAGGAATCCATGTGTTGGAAACAAACCCTAGCTTTTGGGGAATTTCTCTCTTTGAAATTGGGGTTTTGAAGGGACGCCATGGATGATAGCTATCCATGGATGAAGGAATATCATACTTTAGCTTTGAATTCCAATTAAATTGAGTAGAAAATCTTGTTCCTTCAACCCTAGCTTAACCTTCCTTCTTCCTCTTCCTTGGAGTTCTATAGCGAGAGTTTTGGGGGGAAAGTTGGTTTTGACTTGGGATTTTTGAATTATGAGGAAAATAACTTAATTTGGGGTTCTTAAAACTATATATAGTTAGTGTAAATTAATACAAAATGATGTCACTTAATATTAATGAAAATAGGAAAACCCCATAGTTCCCCTAAGTGAAACTGCTAAATGGCAGTTCAGGCCTCACACACAACCCATCACAGACAGACTGTGGTTGGACCCACGACATGTGCTTGAGAACCGTGGTTTGAGGTTCAGAGGAGTGTTTTGCAGGCCATGACCCACGACCCCTAACCCACAGGGGGTGGGCTGACCCACGGGGCGTGAGTCCCCTTTTATGGGTCAGTGCCAGGAAACTTTTAAGGGTCCTCCTCAAGGACCCATGGTTGGTCCTTGGGGGTTGTACATTTACGTTCTAAGACGGAACCCTATCTTTTTAGGTATGGGGAGGTACGTTTACAACTCAAACCCTCGGGTTAAGCTCTAGTTTAGCCTACTAGTTTCCGGAGTGTTACATTATCTCCCCCTTGGGAACATTTATCCTCAAATGATGATCTAGACACTTTACGTAATTAAAGACTCAAAACTAGCATTCCAACATTCATGAAACATCAAAATAATGCACAATTAAAAAGAGGAAACTTATACTCCATCTAAAACATAATCAATGCAACACAAGGAAGTAGGAACTACATCTAAAAACCCATTATGCATGAAACTCATTATTTCTCATATTCATAGGAGGAACTACCTTCTTAAACTAAAAGCATGCTCAACACAATATCATGGACCCAATATACAATTACTCTCAAAAGCATATTAAAGCATGTTCATCAACTCATCTCATGAAGTCAAATAGGCAACTCATACTAAATGCACAACAACATGAGGAACATATATGATGAAAACTCTTTTTCTAACTAAACATGAATTTCTCAAGAACATGCATAAAATAAGAAAATCATGGAAACACACATATCACTTCCAAAACACTAAAACTCAAGAGGAACTACTTACCTCAAGATTGAATAGGAGTGAAGGAAAGAGAGGAGATTATTCTGATTTCATATCGGCCTCGGCCTCCCAAGTAGCACCCTCCACTAACTGATTTCTCCATAAAACCTTCACGGAGGCAACTTCCTTGTTTCTAAGCCTCTTTACTTGCTGCTGTAGAATCTCAATCAGTACCTCTTCATAAGCAAGATTCTTTTTAATCACTAAACCCCCTAAGGGGACTATGGTTGATGGATCCCTAATTCATTTCTTCAACAATGAGACATGGAACACCGGGTGCACCAATACCAACTCATTTGGCAAGTCTAACTCATACGGAAGTTTGCCCACACGCCTCAAGATCTCATAATGACCCACAAACTAAGGACTAAGTTTCTCCTTCTTTCAAAACCTCATAACACCCTTCATGGGTGAGATTTTAAAATAAACCCAATCACGGACATAAAAGTCTACATCTCTTCTTCTAACATCAGCATAAGAATTTTGCCGACTTTTGGCCATTCTCAACCTCTCTCTAATCACCTGAATCTTCTCAATGGCTTCATACACCATTTCTGGGCCTAGGAGAGGAACTTCCCCTACTTCAAACCAACCTATAGGAGACCTACATCTTCTACCATAGAGAGCCTCAAAGGGGGCAATCCCAATACCTGAATGGTAACTCTTATTACAGGAAAACTCAACTGACGGCATATGATCATCCCAATTGTCTTTAAAATCTATCACGTATGCCCTGAACATGTCCTCTAAAGTCTACATGGTGCGTTCCTCTTGACCATCCGTTTGAGTGTGAAAAGTTGTGCTAAGCTTGAGCTTAGTACCTAGCCCATTTTGGAAGGACTTCCAAAACTACAAAGTAAATTGGGGGCCTCGATCCGAAATGACAAAGAAGGGAACTCCATGTAACCTTACTATCTCCTTCAAATACAATGTAGCATATATTTTCTCTAAGTAGGACACCTTGATGGGAATGAAATGAAAGGACTTAGTCATTTGGTCCACTATTACCTTATCGAGTCATGTTGCCATCTACTACGTGGCAAGCCTACAATAAAATCCATGTTCGTATCTTCCCACTTCCAACTAGGAATAGGGATATCTTGTGACAAGCCTCTCGGCCTTTGGTACTCAAACTTAACTTGTTGACAATTAGGACATTTGGCCATAAATTCCACAATGTTCTTTTTCATCGCATTCCACCAATAAACTTCATGTAGGTAACGGTACATTTTGGTGGCTCCCGAATGAATAGAATTTCGAGAACTATAAGCTTCCTCTAGAATTTGCTCCCTCAAACCATCAGCATCCAAAACACATAACTGACCTTGGTACCTAAGTACCCCATCTCCCCCTTAGGAGAAAGCCTCAATGGACATCTTGAGTACCGACTCTGTCAACTCAAATA
Source organism: Solanum gracilifrons (assembly GCA_029582605.1). Taxonomy (NCBI): domain Eukaryota; kingdom Viridiplantae; phylum Streptophyta; class Magnoliopsida; order Solanales; family Solanaceae; genus Solanum; species Solanum gracilifrons. Next base: position 14,188 of record JAJOOH010008220.1, read on the forward strand.
ATATAGGATGAATGCTTTTCTTAGCCCTCACATCCATAACAAAAGATGATTTGGACCCCTTATGAACCATGACACCACCCTTGGCAGAATCCACTACTTGAATACCTAGCCGAGCAAACCTATGCACATCACAAATCAACTCTTTCTTTTCATCCTCTATATAAGCCACACTACCCATGGACAATCTACTAAGTGCATCCGCTACCACATTAGCTTTTTTAGGTGACAAAAAACACTCATGTCATAATCCTTTAAGAGTTCTAACCACCTTCGTTGATGAAGATTCAAGTCGTTTTGACTAAATACATATTGAAGACTTTTGTGATCGGTGAAAACATCCACATGGACCCCATACAAGTAATGTCTCCATTTTTTTAAGGCAAATACAACCGCCGTTAATTCAAGATCATGGGTAGGATAATTCTTCTCATGGACTTTAAGTTGCCTTGAAGCATAGCCAATAAACTTACCATTTTGCATAAGCACACATCTCAACCCCACTCATGAGGCATCACAATACACCACAAAGCCATTTGTACCCTCCGGGAAGGTCAACACTGGAGCGAAAGTAAGTCTATCTTTCAATTCTTGGAAACGTTTCTCAAAAGCTTCCGACCACTCAACCTTAGCCTTCTTTTGAGTCAAATCCGTCAACGGAGAAGCAATGGAGGAAAACCCCTCAACAAACCTCCTATAGTAACATGCCAAACTTATAAAGCTTCTAATATCGGAAGAAGTTAGAGGTCTAGGCCAACATTTGACCGCATCTGTCTTCTTAGGATCTACCTCAATACCCTTTCTTGAAAGAATATGACAAAGAAAAGCTATGGAACTTAACAAAAATTCACACTTGCTAAACTTTACAAAAGTTGTTGGTCCTTAAGAACTTGCAACACAACTCTCAAATGGTCCATATGTTCAATCTCACTCCTTAAATGTATCAAGATATAATCGATAAATGACATCACAAATATGTCTAAGTATTTTCTAAACACTCTATTTATCAAATCCATAAATGCCGTCGGGGCATTTGTCAACACAAATGACATAACCAAAAATTCATAGTGACCATATCGGGTCCTATAGGCCGTCTTGGGAATATTAACCCCTCTCACCCTCAATTTGTAATAGCCCGAACGACGGTCAATTTTGGAGAAATAACTAACCCTTTGAAGTTGATCAAATAAGTCGTCGATTCTCGGAAGGGTATATCTATTCTTAATGGTCACTTTGTTAAATTGACGATAATCAATGCACATTCTAAGAGATGCATCCTTCTTTAGAACAAACAATACCGGAGCACCCCATGGAGAGATACTCGGTCCGATAAAACCCTTATCTAGCAACTCCTTTAATTTCTCTTTCAACTCGGCCTCAACCATTCTTTAAGGGGGAATGGAGATAGAATGCGTATCCGGTAAAAGGTCAATGCCAAAATCTATTTCCCGCTTGGGAAGAATGTCGGGTAAACCATCGAGAAAAACTTCTGGAAACTCATTCACTACATGAACCAACTCTATAGAAGAGGTTTCGAACTCAACATCCATCACCCTAGCAAGATTATAAATACACCCATTAGAGATAATTTTCCTAGCTATAAGTCAAGAGACAAATTGACCTTAGGTATAGAATTTCCCCCATTCCACTCTAAGATGGGCTCATTTTGTAATTGGAACCTAACCACCTGAATCCTCGATCGATAGAGGCATAACATGCATGCAACCAATCCATACCAAAAATTACATTAAAGTCTAACATTCTAACTCCACTAAATCCACCAAAGTAAATTTTTGGGTCAAGGAAATGGGACAACTACTATGAACTCTTTTAGCCACCACCGAGTCACCAACTGGGTAGAGACCAAAAATGTTTCTACTAACACTTCGGGGAGTATTTCAAACTTCATGGCCACAAAAGGTGTCACAAAGGAAAAGGTAGTACCGATATCTAACAAGGCATATACATCAATATAAAAGACTTTTAACATACCGGTCACCACATTCGGGAGCTCTCTTGGTCACCTCGGGATTGAAGAGAATAAAAGCGGTTTTGCTTTTGAGCATTGGAGTATGAACAACTTGGAGGAACTTTTTTATCTTCCCTTTACCTTAACCTCGAGAATTAGATAATCGCTCATCTTGTGGCCAACCTTCCCACACTAAAACACCCATCGGTGCCAACAAGACACTTGCCCTCATGCTTTCTACCACATTTTGCACAATTAGGCCTAGAAACATAAGAGCCACCACTATTATCTCCTTGAGGTTTAAAGTTGGAAACCCTATCTTTGTTGACCCTTGGAGCACTAGGGGAGCCTTGGTTGGAGAACCTTTGTCTAAACCTTGGTCGGCCTTGTCCATCGGACCTAGCATTAGAGAAGTTCCCATCATCGGTTCTAGCTTTTTTCACTTGTCTATTTATTTTCTTGAGTTTTCACTCCTTAATTTGTTGAGCATACACCATAAGCCTTGAGATATCCATGTCATGAAGAAGCATTGTCGTACGAATTTCTTATTGAACCAACTCAGACATACCCATCAAAAACCTACTGTCACGACCCAGGGGTACCCCCTAGATGTAACATGGCGTACTTTACTCCAAAAGGGTCGTATACAAGCCCTTAGCATCATCACAACATAAGATCATAGAAAAGTAGGGAAATTTAAAACTTTCTTGAAAGATACAATCGAAAACCATTTCATAAAAGCAGAAGTCTTTCTAGCATCTTTGTCTCAAACAATATATGAATAACATGAATAAAAGTCTTGGGACACAGCCCATAAAAAGTCTAAAAGATAAGGAAAGACATAAAAGGAACATAAACGGGGTTTGTCCTCGAAGCTATAAGGAATCACCAAATCTTCAAGTCTTCTTGCACTAAGGAACCTAGCTTCCAAGCAACTCAATCTCCAAGACCCTGCATTTGATTAGAATGTAGGCAATATGCGTTAGTACAAAATGTAACAAGCATGAAAGCTAACATACACATCATAAATCATCTCAAATGGTTAGTCAACATAAGACATTAGTATAAGAGACAATAGCATAATCATAACATAAACTGCAACATAAGTATCATATCATTAAAAGTCAACATAATACATACATAACTTCATACTTCAACCATTAGTCTTTCACATTCAAGTGAACTACTTCACAAGACACCTCCAAGCATACTTGTGCAAGACAAAGATAGCATCCCACAATACGATCTAAGCTAAGTACCTCTCTTTCGTCATTCTTGGTCATAGCCCACTTTCATAGTCAAGACCTAGGTTTTCATGTCATAAGATCACTATACCCCTAAGTAACCTCAAGGTACACTTGTGCAATGCATGTGGGGCATCCCATAATATCACACACACTAAGCATAGACTTAAAGTCTCCATATTTATATAATCATTTCTAGATGTCACTATTGACCTACTTTCATATTGACAAGTAACTATTATCTTAAGTCAATCATATCATGGAAGGCAACTATAGCAACAATCCAAACTAGGCATACATCACACAAGAGGACACTTCAAAAGTAGCTTCGAGTCATATTTGTGCAATGTATGAATGGCATCCCATACTACCACTAACAGTAAGTACTCCTTTACAGTATCTTACTCAATGCTAACTATCTTTCATTCTAGTCTATCAAAGAATAGCATACTACCATGCTCGACCTAACTACCATGGAAAACATCGTATCATACAATCCAAGCTATCAAAGGAAGGATACAAATATACCAACCTAGCCACCATGTAACCATTCAATTAGATGCAAGCTATCCTTAGGGGAGTAGGAATTCTCAACCCTATGCTATCCTTAGGAGAGTATGGTGTCTCAATCCTAAGCTACCATGAAATGTTCTTGGCCTAACTAAGTTAATCTACCATGAAGGCATTCTAACCATGCTAATTCAAGCTACCCATAGGAGAGTATAGATCCTCAATCCTAGGCTACCATGCTTATACTAATGCAAGCTACTATGAACAGAATCCTACCAATGCTAGTTCAAGCTAACCTTAGGAGAGTTTAATTCCTCGATCCCAAGATACCATGAGATCTACCTTACCAAGATACATAATTCAAATATACAAGAAGGAATCATAATAAACAACCTCAAGCTATTCTATTCTAACAAGCATGATTTATTTTAGGTGATTAACCTTTCACATTCTACATATATGCAAGATATCTCATCATCTCAGACTTACTCTTTAAGCCCTAATGATCAACATTATGGCTTCAAGCCCTAAATTCATGCTTTACTCCACAATCACCATACTAGTCTAGATCACAAGACACATAAGCCCTAACCCTTAGTCATAAGAAATTCTAAGCATAATTCATCAAAAGCCCCAATTCTTAATCATTTCAATTCATATTATATCATACATGCATAATTACAGTTCTATTCATAATTTCATATTTCTATTCTTGAATAAATCCCATTCATGACAACAATCCAAGAGAATCTAGCAAGAATCATCAATCCCTCTTTAAAAGATACAAACCCACGTACTTTGGAAATTAGGGTTAATCAAGAAATTCACATAAATTATTCATAATATCATGAATCAACACTAAAATAGTAATATATGGGTAGTATCCAACCATTTGGAATCATACCCACCTAAAACACATACATTGGAAGTAACCCTAGCTTGATTGGGGTTCTTCTTACCAAATTACGGGAAATTCTAGGGGACTCTATGGGTGGAAGAACCCATATATGAAGATTTAAACATACCCTAATCATATCCCTAGCACAATAATTTAGCAATGAAGCCTTTGTTCTTGACCTTAGCTTCAACCCTAGCTTCCTTCTTCAATAGAGGTTCTTCTTAGAGAGAAATAGTTGAGAGAGGAGTGATTTGGGTTTTTTATTTGAGTATAATGTAAAGTGACTAAAATTTGGAAGCTAAGGACTTAAAATAGTCTAAATTGGTGAATAAAATACATACAAAAGAACTCCCACTTAAACCTAGTCGAAAAGGAATTTACCCAAATGTCCCTCAACTTGGCAGCCCCGTCCAGGCCCCACCGCCACTTGGACGGTCCTTCAAGGGTACCATGGCCCGTGGTGGTACCTGTGGTCCCTTGACCAGTAACTCCCCCAACTTTCCAAGACCCTAAAACACCCTAAAACACTAAGGCACCTTCACGAGCACTTTGACGGGCCGCGGTCAATCCAACGGCTCGTAAAATGGCCCGTGAACTTGGGGCAGTGTCTTGGCCTCATGGCCTTGCCTCCCACCATCCTAAGTCATCTTTACTAACCACTTAACAGTCCGTGGTCAAGACCACTAGCCGTGAAAGTGGTCATGGACTCTAGGAAGTACCTTGCCAAGGTTGGGCAGCCTTGGCCCTTTGGCTTAGGCTTGCCCTTTTGCCTTGGTACATGCCCTTCCCATGCTCAACCAAACTCTCAAAGTTCATCTAGGCTACTAGGTCTAATACATACCTTGAACTTCAACCACTATACTCCTCATTCTAAGCATGTAAAGTCTCATCTATGACTCTATTTCTCATACATCAAACCTTAGAACCCTAGCTTGTGGCTCTAGTTTGGTCTACTAGTTTTCGGGGTGCTATAATATCTCCCCCTTGGGAACATTCGTCCTTGAATGACCTTTCTAAACACTTTTAAAATGAAGCGACTCTAGACTAGCAGCCCATCATGTATGCACTACAATTACATGTACACTAACAACCAAGGAAACTTCAATTCCGAGCTAAACATACCTAATGCAACTCAAAATGCTTGAAAGAGACATAAATACTTATTTCCTAGGAGGAACTAACATCTCCTAGCTACAAACATTCTCAACATTAATTCGTGGAGCCTAAAATGTATATTGACTCAAAGATACTACAACATGAGGCAACACAATGCAATTAGATCAATTCTAACAAGGCCTACACAACTTCATAAACATACATAAAGAAATCATAGCAAGACATACTCATGTAAAGACCTTATGGAATAGGTACACTATCTCCTCCCTTGGGAGTAAGCCCACACATGTTTTTCTAAACATCAATCATGGCAAGGACAACATCAAGTCCAACATAACAAGTCATAAAAGAAAATAAATCTGGAAATTTTCTAAAACATGAAAGAAGCACACACCGGAAGGGACATGAGGAGATCACTCTCGATCTTCTCTAGATTGGAGAGTATAAAACCTATTCCTTTTTGGAGGCTCATCATCCCCACCACTAGGGTAAACTTGCTTACCCTCTCTTATAGTAGCCTTTGCCTTTGGGCAATCTTTCTTCATGTGGCCACTCTCACCACATCCTTAGCAACCATCTCTACCGCTCAAAAACTTATTCTCATGCCTCTTACACCACCTTGAACAAGTGGGCAATAGGGACTCACTACCTTACCCTTGTGGCCTAGGGGTAAACAGCCTCTCATCCTTATAATTAAGAGCATTAGAAAAGCCTTCCTGGAAAACATTTGTCGATTCCTAGAACGACCATGTCCATCGGACCCATCATTATCCACCCTAGACCTTTTTTTCTCCCTAGCCCTCTCCTTCTTAAGTTTTGACTCTTCTATTTGTTGGGCAAACAGCATGAGGCGTGAGATATCCATATCATCAACAAGCATTGACATACGACATTCTTCTTCTAATAGATCGGACAGCCCCATCAGAAACCTATTCATCAAATCCCTTGGACTTGCTACCAAAGATGGAGCATACTTAGACAAAATAGTGAACTTCAAGGCGTACTCATTGACACTCATATTGCCTTGCTTAAGATTTATGAATTCCTCCAACTTAGCCTCCATTAACTCCCGACAAAAGAACATATCAAGCAAAGCCAACTTAAAAGTTTCGTACTCTATAAGACCCGCCCATACCAGCCTAGAATCTTTCCATTGCTCATACCAAATTTGGGCAACATCTTTAAATTGGTAAGCGGCTAGTTCCGCTTTTTCTCTACAAGTTACCCCATTATAGAAAGTGTCTTATAAACCTCATCTATGGACCCATTTGGATCCTCCTCCACCTTGGAGACACTAAACTCCAGAGGGTTAATCCTCAAGAACTCCTTAATCCTATAAGCACCAATTCCCCCTATAGGGTTAGCCGGATCTACCACCTCTCTATTGGCTTGTGACGTCAAGGCTTGCGACAACAAATGCATAGAAGCCCTAAAATCCGCTAGATTGACATTCCCAACTGAAGGGTCATTCGGAACTTGAGGAGGAATTTGATTAAGAGATTAGGGATAAATCTCTTGGTCCCCATTGTCTTCTCCATCCATCCTAGCATTCACCCTAGTATTAGCCATAACCTGAAACATCATAGGCAAATATTAGAAGTAGGACCTACTAGAGTTAAACTTCTATGGCACGACTAAGAGAATAAAGAAGTGAGACTTTTCTTAAGCATCCAATAGACTCCTATTCAAAAATGTGTCGCGACTCACACCCATGAATAAGACTCTACTTAGACGTGGTTTGAGCCATTCCTAGAACCATTCAAAACCTTTTGCTCTAATTACCAAGTTTGTCACGACCCACGGGTACCCCCTAGATGTAACACGGCGTACTTGAACCTGAAGGGGTCGCATACAATCCCTTACCATCATCATAACATAAGATCATAGAAAAGTAGGGAAATTTAAAACTTTCTCGAAACATACGATCGAAAAGCCTTTCATAGAAGTAGAAGACTTTCTAACATCTTTGTTTCAAACAATATATGAATAACATGAATAAAAGTCTTGGGACACAGCCCATAAAAAGTCTAATAGATAAGGAAAGACATAAAAGGAACATAAACAGGATTTGTCCTCGAAGCTGTGAGGAATCACCAAATCTTCAAGTCTTCTTGCACTAAGGAACCTAGCCCAAGCAACTCAATCTCCAAGACCCTGCATTTGATTAGAATGTAGGCAATATGCGTTAGTACAAAATGTAACAAGTATGAAAGCTACCATACACATCATAAAGCATCTCAAATGGTTAGTCAACATAAGACATTAGTATAAGAGACAATAACATAATCATAACATAAACTCCAACATAAGTATCATATCATTAAAAGTCAACATTAGACATACATAACTTCATACTTCAACCATTAGTCTTGCACATTCAAGTGAACTACTTCACAAGCCACCTCCAAGCATACTTGTGCACGGCCAAGACAGTATCCCATAATAGTATCCAAGCTAAGTACCTCTCTTTGGTCGTTCTTGGTCATAGCCCACCTTCATAGTCAAGACCTAGGTTTTCATGTCATAACAACACTATACCCCTAAGTAACCTCAAGGCAAACTTGTGCAATGCATATGGGGAATCCCATAATACCACACACACTAAGCATATCCTTAAAGTCACCATATTCATATAATCATTTCTAGATGTCACTGTTGACCTAATTTCATACTGAAAAGGAACTATCATCTTAAGTCAATCATAGCATGGAAGGCAACTATAGCAACAATCCAAACTAGGCATGCATCAAAGAAGAGGACACTTCATAAGAAGCTTCAACTCATACTTGTGTCATGTATGAATGGCATCCCATGCTACCACTCACACAAAGTGCTTCTTTAGGCTAGCTTACTCAATGCTAAATGTCTTTCATTCTAGTCTATCAAAGAATATCATATTACCATGCTAGACCTAACTACCATGGAAAACATCCTATCACACAATCCAAGCTATCAAAGGAATGATACAAGAATACCTACCTAGCCACCATGTAACCATTCAATAAGATGCAAGATATCCTTAGGGGAGTATGAATTCTCAACCCTATGCTATCCTTAGGAGAGTATGGTGTCTCAATCCTAAGCTACAATGAAATGGTCTTGGCCTAACCAATTCAAGCAACCATGAAGGCATTCTAACCATGCTACTTCAAGATACCCATAGGAGAGTATAGATCCTCAATCCTAGGCTACCATGCCTATACTAATGCAAGCTACCATGAAAAGCATCCTACCAATTCTAGTTCAAGGTAACCTTAGGAGAGCTTAATTCCTCAATCCCATGCTACCATAAGATCTACCATCCCAAGCTACATAATTCAACTATCCATGAAGGAATCATAAGACTCAAACTCAATCTATTTTATTCTAACAAGCATGATTCATTTTAGGTGATTAACCTTTCACATTCTACATATATGCAAGATATATCATCATCTTAGACTTACTCTTTAAGCCCTAGTGATCAAAAGTATGGCTTCAAGACCTACATTAAAGCTTTACTCCACAATCATCATACAAGTCTATATCACAAGACACATTAGCCCGAAGCCTTAGTCATAAGCAATTCTAAGCATAATTCATCATGAGTCCCAATTCTTAATCATTTCAATTCATATTCTATCATACATGCATAAGTCCAGTTCAATTCATAATTTCATATTTCTATTCTTGAATAAATCCCATTCATGACAACAATCCAAGAGAATCTAGCAAGAATCATCAATCCCTCTTCAAAAGATACAAACCCACATACTTTTGAAATTAGGGTTAACCGAGGAATTCAAATAAACTCTTCATAATATGATGAATCAACACTAAAATAATCATATATTATTAGTATCCAACCATTTGGAATCATACCCACCTAAAACCCATACATTGGAAGTAACCCTAGCTTGATTGGGGTTCTTCTTACCAAATTAGGGGAAATTCTAGGGGACTATATGGGTGGAAGATCCCATATATGAAGATTTAAACATACATTAATCAAAACCCTAGCACAAACATTTACCAATGGAGCCTTTGTTCTTGACCTTATATTCAACCCTAGCTTCCTTCTTCAATGGAGGTTCTTCTTAGATAGAAATATTTGAGAGAGGCGTGATTTGGGTTTTTGATTTGAGTCTAATGTAAAGTGACTTAAAGTTGGGGGCTAAGGACTTAAAATAGTATAAATAGGTGAATAAAATACATACAAAATGATTCCCACTGAAACATAGTCGAATAGGAATTTACCCAAATGTCCCTCAACTTGGCAGCCCCGTCCAGGCACCACCGCCACTTGGACGGTCCGTCTAGGGTACCACGGCCTATGGTGGTACCCATTTTCCGTTGACCAGTGGCTCCCCCAAATTGCCAAGACCCTAAAATACCCTAAAATACTAAGACACCTTCACGAGAACTTTGACGGGCCATGGTCAAGCCAACGGCTCGTGAAGTGGCTCGTGAACTCGGGGCAGTTTCTTGGCCTCATGGCCTTGCCTCCCACCATTCTAAGTCAACTTCACGGACCACTTCACAGTCCGTGGTCAAAACCACTGGCCATGAAATTGGTCGTGGACGTTAGGTTGCACTTTGCGAAGGTTGGGCAGCCTTGGCCCTTTGGCTTAGGCTTGCCCTTTTGCCTTGGTACATGCCCTTCCCATGCTTAACCAAACTCTCAAAGGTCATCTAGCCTACTAGGTCTAATACATACCTTGACCTTCAACCACTAAACTCCTCATTCTAAGCATGTAAATTCTCATCTACGACTCTATTTCTCATACATCAAACCTTAGAACCCTAGCTTATGGCTCTAGTTCGGTCTACTAGTTTACGGGGTGTTACACCTACTCATCTCATCTCTCTAATCGACCACCATAGATGGAGCATACTTGGATTATTGGGTAAATTTCAAGGCATACTCCTTTACACTCATGCTACCTTTTCTAAGGTTAACGAATTCCTCTACCTTAGCTTCCCTCAACTCTCGGAGAAACAATCTATCAAGAAATGCCAATTTGAATGCTTCCCATTCAACCGGCTCCGCTCCTATAGGTATTCCCCTCTTCCAAAGATCATACCATACTTGAGACACATCATTTAGTTGGTAGGCGGTTAACTTCACCTTCTCTTCCAAAGCGACCCCCATAATAGCTAGAATTTTATAAACATCGTTGATAAACCTTTGGGGATCCTCTTCCACTTTAGAGCCATGAATTTCGGGAGGGTTCATTCTAGCCAAATCTGTTACCCTTGAAGTGGACGAATTCACATTAGGATTGACCAGAGCTACAACTTCTCTATTCGCTTGAACCGTCACGACTTGAGCCAATATTTGGATAGTAGACCTAAACTCCGCGTGGATCACATTCTCAGCCACGGGATCAACTTGGGCTTGGTTAGATTAAGGATTTTGATTAGCTTGAAGAGCTTCCTCTTTCACATTGCCACCCTCCATTATTCTAGCGTTAGCTCTTCGTGTGTTCATATCCTGAAGTCACAAGAAAAGGATTAGAAGAGGGACTTTATAGAGTTAAACTCTAAGGCACGACTTAAGAATAATGAAAGAAGTGAGATTTCCTAAACAACTTATAGCCTCTGATTTATAAGTGTGGCGAGCCTCACACTCATGAACAAGACTCTACTAGACGTGGCTTATGAGACATCATCCTAGAATCATTCTAAACCTTGTGCTCTGATTACCAAGTTTGTCATGACGCAAGGGTACCCCTAGACGTAACAAGGCACATAGAACCCTAAAAGGCTCCATTTAAGCCATGTAGCATAGCATAACATAAAGCATTAGCACAATAAGATTAAACACGCATTTCAAGTCCAAAATTTTCATAAAGGAAAGCGGAAGTCTAGACTTGGCTCATTTAGCCATCTATTACAATACTTGAGTCAAAATTGGATCACAGTCCATCCAAAAAATTCCGAAAATGAAAATACAAGAATGAAACGACAATGATAATATCCGTCCTCTCATCATGAGGACTCACCACAAGCAAGAGAAATGAACAAATCCAAGCTCTAGCCACAATGAGGACCACCTTGAGGATCGGACCCTACACTTGGGAAAAATGTAGGAAAATATGGGTTTGTACAAAAATTCACAAAGTATGATAGTCATGCACAAAATCATGAAAACATGCTAAAAGGGACATTTTAGTTGAATGCATGCCATTTACTAGTTTAAAGCATCATTTTGAAGATAATGCAAAATCACAAGTCATAATCATAATCAACGCATAGATCATCTTATCATAATAGGAACATACCATAAATACCCTCCAAGCATACTTGTGAAATGTATGAATAAGATCTCATAATCCCACCCATACTAAGTAAAGCTTCTTGAGTAACTATAGTTCATAATTCATCTTCTTGTTCATACAATCATAAAAGTGAATAAGCCTTAACCGACATAGACCATGTGAGCTTAACATGGAATCCAGTGTCTACCCCACACCGAAAAGGGGTTGTCCTACTTTCCTAAGGTGGAACCATACTCTTAGCTTAGGTGGATCTACTAGCTAAAGACCTATGTGGGAACATAACTCTGGGATAAGAAGATTGCTACTAGAAACCCGGACTAAACTAAGGTATAAGGTTTTCATCTCATGAGATACCTTCTTTTGGGAAATCGGACTCAACTAAGGTAAAAGGAACCCATTTGGAAAGACGGACTCAACTAGTGTAAAAGCTTTCATTGGGAAGCCAGACTCAACTATCGTATAAGCTTCCATCTCATATTCATATACACTCGGTGCTAAGCTTTAATTCCCATATATTCAATATTAAGCCTTAACTTAAGTTCATATTCATGGAAAAATGTCAGTACACTCAATCCAACATAATTTATACTATAGCTCATTGATTCAATAGGTGAGAATAGCCTTTAAACCTTAGAATCATCATATTATGAGAAAACATTTCACATCAAATCATATTCATACAAAAGTGTGTACATGCGGATAATCATCCAATAACTTAACAACTAGATCTTAATCATATTCACTTTACTCTCAAAGTGTTCTAAAAGCATATACTTAAACCTCATAATCATGCATAATTCTCATACTTTTCCATTCAAGGACCATAGATCACATTAAATCAACACATCTAGAATTAATACATTAGACATGGATAATAACATGAATCAATTACTACAATTATTGTAAGCATAATCTCATTACACCCATCTTACTACAATTCACCCATATCACAAGGTCATAAATTGGGAATATGGGGATTTCATGAATTGTTGGAAGATTTCATCATGAAATTTCAATAAATCATCAATTAAATCATAATATAAAGTTATTAAATCAATAGAATCATTTTTGAAAGGAATTCATGACTTGGAGACAAACCATAGCTTTTGGAGAATTTATATCTTTGAAATTGGGGTTTATGAGGGACTCCATGGATGATAAATTTTCATGGATGAAGGACTACCATACCTTAGCTTTGAATTCCAATTAAATTGAGTAGAAAATCTTGATCCTTCAACCCTAGGTTCACCTCATTTCTTCTTCTTCCTTGGAGTTCTAGAGAGAATTTTGAGGGAAATATCGATTTTGAATTTGGGATTTTGGAATTATGAGAAAGATCACTTATTTTGGGGGTCTTAAAACAACCTATAGTTAGTCTAAATTAATACAAAATGGCATCACTTAATATTAATGAAAACTAGAAAACCCCATAATGCCCCTAAGTGAAACTGCCAAATGGTAGTTAAGGCCTCACCCACGACTCATATCAAACGAACCGTGGTTGGACCCACGGCCCATGCTGGTGAACCGTTGTCCGAGGTTCAGAGGCCTATTTTGCAGTCCATGACCCACGATTCCTCACCCACAGGGAGTGGGCTAACCACGAGGCATTGATTAAAATAATGTTATCAAAGAAACTTCATCCAATTCTAAGCGTCAATTATCGTAAATCAGTATATAATCAAACTAAATAAGTTGAGGTCGAATCCCACACGGAGCGCTACGTGTTTGAGATTCAATTAGGAAGTATGAACATGTTTAAATCAGTCATAGGAATAAAGTTATAGAATAATGACATCATTCAAATTAAGGGGTGACACAAATGTCAAATGGGGGTTTTGGTTTTGATTAACAGCTACAAACAGTCACGAACAATAAGAATTAACAATAATGAGACAAGTTCTTGGGATGTGATCGATTATACGCAATCATAGACATATGGGTAATTGCAACTATTAGAAATTAGCTAGATACTAGTAAGTAGGCTAGGCTATATTGGAGGTAAACTTTATCTCAAACAATTTACCTCGAATCAAGTGATTTATGTCGAACATCAACAAGCATGCAGAATAAGATCAACCCACATCTTAATCCATTAACTCTCTCAAGCTAAATGTGTTTGATTAGGTTCAGGATTCACTCTCTCGAGCTGAATCCAAGTCAACCCAATACCCACAAACCATCAATCAATAATTTTAGTTCTAAAACCTCTCTCTCTCGAGCAAGCCAAGAAAACAAACATATAACTGCATTTGTAACTACAATTCTTAAATTAAACCACAATGAATGACTAAACTCACTTCTAAATAGCATTCAAACTAACAATTAGCAATAGCCATAAACTAAATCAGCCTATAATCACATGATCACATCCCAAGAATTGGGGTTTTAGCTAGACATTATAAAAAAGTAAAAATAGTTACCAAACTGATTATTCATCAACTGGGTAAGTGTAGATTCCCCCCTACAATGCTCCAATTTGAAGAATCTCAAAGACCCACTTCCAAATTCTCAAAAGTAAATTTCTTCAATCCCTCAAACCTAAGGAAAAACTGGAGAAAAATGTCTCCAGATGATCCAAACTTCAAAATAGATTGTTCTAAAACTAAAAATGATACAAAACTAAATGTTCAAAAATGTATTTATTGTCGCCAAAAATATATTGCGAAGAGTCACTCGGCAAAGTAAGTCGGGCTCGTCGAACAACTCGGTGAGCCTCCTTTTTTGTATTTTCCATCGCCATTTCGCCTTGGTACTCAGCATCCTCAAGGTCTGTAACTTTGGGCGTTCTGTCTTTGCTTCGCGGAATCTCTCGGCGATCCGCCGACTTCTCCTTTCCATTGCCAACTTGGTTCTTTTCTTCAAGGTTTGGCACACTGGAACTTTAGGTGGTCTGATGAACCACTCGGCGACACGCCAAGTGATCTTGGCGATAGTCAGGCTCACCCTTCTTCATTCCTTCAGCTTATTTTGTTCCTTTTTGCCTATTAGTGTCCTTGCTTTGTTCCTCAATACATATACCTTAGTTATTGGCACAAATTAATCATTTGAGGACACTAAATCTATGTAAACAAAGCTCCATATGAGTCCAAATCTTGGACTCATCAACACCCCAACTTACACTTTTTCTTGTCCTTAAGTAAAACTCAAGTTCATCAGTTGAAAAATGATGTCTCAAACAGTGCTACATAAGTCTCAAACATGAATACACACAACAAGACTCAACTTACTTATGCAAGGACCAATTGTGGACTCAAAGATTCAAATTGTGACTCACCATTATCAAAGATACTTAAGTTCACAATACTTGCATCAAAGGCAAGTTCATGCTCCACAAAGGTACTTAAATGCCTTCACAACAAAGATGATTCCCTATTCACACACTATTTTTCAACAATTTTTAGTATCAGAAGCACACATGACTCTCACACTCACAAAGATGAACACATGCATGACTTCACCCACAAGTTTGCCATTATTTCCAATCAACATTCATTTCAGCTCACTCAAGATCAAAAAGGTCTTTTAAAGGCTTGTAACGAGGCTGAGTGTGAAGGTATGGTCATTTAGGCTCAGTGGTTGCTACCCTCATGAAATGTGGTCTGAACTTCACTTTTATTTCTTTTCTTCAGCATTTTTACTCATGCTTAAAATTCCCCCCGTTATTCAACTTCATATGAGTTTCGGGACACCCCATATCATTTGCAACTTTCACAACTTTTTCATTCTTTTTCTTTTTCTTTTTTTTTTATTTTTTTTTTAACATACGGAGGGATTCCATCTTTTTCAAGACCATTGCTCAAAGGGGAATTCTTCACACTTACTGATTTACCTTCTCTTTTCAGCACACCCCCAACTTAGGCTTTTGGCCTAAGTTTGCTATTTAAACAAACCACCCTTCATGAGAGTTATGGGTGAGTGGATAGAAGAGAGGTCACATTTTTTCAAGTTTCTTCCAAGAAAAGGATAAGGCTCAAAGGGGTTCAAGCAAAGTTCACACATCTGACAAGGTTGGCCACAAGAGAGGTATATTGTCAAATTGTTTCACTCATCAAAATTTTTGACTAAGATCATTTCAAGTGATTGCGTCACTTAGTCAACTGGACTAATGGGGAAAATTCTTGGTGTCATCCCACAAGGTTCAAAGTAAGCTCGACACACAAGGCATTGGCACAATTATCAAACTAGACTCCACACTTTTGCTAGTGTGCAATGTTCATCACAAGAGACTCATTTGACAATCGGCTAGTCACAATGAGATGCAAAAAGTTCACACATTGTCTATGCAACTTAATTTGGCCTCATCGTAGTTGCACATTCATTTTTGTTTGATTAAGAGCAATATTCAAGTCATCGATATTGATCATGATCGATACTCAAATTTGCACAAGAACAGCCATAATCACACACAGGAGGTGGCAAAAAATTTCAAAATTTGTCAAAAACCATTTTTATTCAAAACAAGGAGCCACAACCTCAAACATCCACAAGATAGAATCCAACAACACAATTTAAAGCACAAAAACCAAATATATACAAAATACAGTCACAAGAGGTAGGTATGGAAATACCTCACCCCACCACAAACTAAAAAGGCAGTTGTCCTCAAATGCAATAAACATAATCAAAAAGTCAATAAAAAAGATAGAGAAGGAGGTAAAAAAAGGTCATGTATACACAGTTGCTCCATATGTCGGGGCATAAATGCCCGGGGTCACACTCTGATCTTGGGCAATAGTGCTCGATGTAACATCAGCACTACTGGCTCTACTAGGGCCTGCCATCGACGTATCTGTCAGCGATGTATGAATGACTGACAGTACAATTGTCTTCTCTAAATCTAGCAGGTCTCCATATGTGGTTGTCTCCTGAGCATCCAGCTACTCCTTATCCATCTCTCCCTATGACTCGTCAGCTGCCACATCCTCCATATGCACATCTCCGGTGGTGGCCAAAGGCATCTCATAACTTGTTGGGGCATCCTGATCCTCAGCTCACTCCAAGAGATTGGTGAAGTCTGTAGACTTCAGAAATTCCACGTCTTTCCTCAAATCCACAACCTCGCCTTTCAAGGCCGTCACCTCTGAAGTAACCCCATGTCGACTCTCACAAGTCTCTACTCTCGCTGTGAGAGTGTCATATATGTCCGGAGGGGTGTAAATGAAGCTAAGATGGCTCGTTCAATCATCTAAGGCACCTCAGCCTCTAGCCGGGTAGCTTGCACATCGCCCGAATGGGATAAGTGCACCATCTTCAAGATTATGGCCTAAGTAAGATTTGTGGGCTGGAAAGCAGTAGAAAAAATAGGAGCTTGGGAGGAAGTGGAACTGGGTGTACCTGATGGCCTAGAAGCCGGAATAGGCAAAGAGGCCTCTACAGGTATAGAATCAAAATCAACCTCCGGGGAAGCATCCACCGGAGCTGCTCTCCTCTTATCTTCCTCATCTCGAGTGTACTCGGCCTCAATGCACCGGATATATATGTGGGAGTGACCTCTATGTCCCTCGTCTTGAGGAACTCCAGCACGCTGACATAACTCTGTAATCAGGATGGGGAAGGAAAGGGATGTGTGGCGTTATTTGGCCCCTCATGGCCATCTCATGCTCAATAATGAGTCCCAAGTTGAGAGTCTTCTTGGCTATGATGGATCCAAGACTAGATGAGTTTGGGTGTCGAAGGATGGACTCATCTTATGAGGGCATGCAAGAGATGCTGATGAACCTGAACTAGTACCGAGCGACAATATTCAACTCTTTCTTCTCAATGGGAGCTCCTACCTCAATCCACCTCGTGATGGTGTCAGAAATTAGGGGAGCAAGCCAGCCATTTAGGTAATCCAGGAATTGCGCTGTAGCCAAGCCCTCATATGCATGCTCAAAATGAATAGCCTTGTCAATTACAGTATTGATGTGATTGTTATTGCACCCTACTTCTTTACCCCGGACCATGACGGACTTCACCAATCTGAAGGCACTGGCCTTCTTCTTCCTCTTTGGTACCAGGTCACTGTATGCTGTGTGAAATTCCCGGACCCATGTAGCAATGTAGGGGTCTCGAGGCCTAGTAAATTGGTCGAATCTATGGAATCGGAGAGTGTCCCACACACTAGGATTCCTGTCTACTAATCCGTCTATAGACAACCTCTTTTCCTCTAGAATTGTCCTTAATCCCTGGACCTTTATCATGTTGAGTAGTCGGGGAGGAGGACCCTTAACAGGTGACATTCGAACCACCGTTTGTGCCGGAGCTGGCACTGTATCAGTAATAGGAGGGATAGGCCTTGGGATCCTAGACAGATCTTGGGGAACTCTGGCACAAATCTCATCCCGCCTAGTCTGTAGTGGTTGATCATCCGTAGTCTCTAAGAATGAGGACTGAGATTGGGCAGACTCCCCATCACTACCGGAGTTGTGCTCCAGTCTTTCTGCTACGGGCGCTTTTCCCTTTCCTTTGCCTCTTTTTGGAGGTACTTGTTTTCCTTTTTTAGAGGGAGCATCCGCACCATCATTAATAATAATGCCCCGTGCTCTTTTTTCGGGCGGCATGCCACTATCATCCAATTTGGTCCTAGCCATATCTGCAATACAAACTAAAAACTGTTAGAATTAATCCAAGAAAATTGCAAAAATCATGTTGTAGAAATACTCGCCGAACTAATCGGCGAGTCTCCAAATAACTTTGGCGAGCCAAATCGCTCTCGCTGAAAGGATTAGCCTGAAAATTTCCCAGAAAAAAGACAGGTCGATTATATGTTGGGCCTTTCGGAGAATCGCCAATGACATTCAGCGAGCTTAAACTAGCCCGCCGAAAGTTAAAGTGTGTTTTAGGAGTTAGAGGCGCAGAAAGCGGGATCTAAGGAGACTTTCGGTGAGTCGCCGAGTGCACTCCACGAGCTCAGGCTTCCCGTCGAAAGTTACAGACTCAAACTCAACCAAAACACAAAATGAAGGGCGATCTAGAGGGACTTTGGCAACCCGTCGAGTGGTTCGGCGAGCTCGACCTAGCTCGCCAAACTACCCAACGTGCCAGTTTTCAACCCCGTTTCCCAAAATCAAGCCTGCAACCCCCGAAAACAAAATCAAACATAATACTCAATCAATTAAGCCCATGCGCATTCGACCCATGCCACCGGGGTACTCAATTAAAATTGGCCTTTTGACGATTTTTTCCCTTAACAATGACGTTAAACGCTTCATCATGGGGTAAACCACGTCATTTAGCACAATTGGGGTTACTCAGACTTCACCCGACTAGACTCCAGCAAAAATTTAACACAACCCACAAATTTGCGATCAATTTTAAAGCATAAAATTTGGGAAATCAACAATATAACCATTTTAGCACAATTACAAGGTTACGAAAAGCAAATTAGCACAAAACTACTATTTCAGAGTAGGCCCAGCACACATCAATAAGAATTATACAATTGCATTTGAATTCAACCGCTAATAAATAGTTTGGGGTTCAAAAAACCAACCTTTAATGTAGAAATACGATTTTGTAACTCTAGCCGGCAAAGAATTTCAACTCCGAACACAAGATCAATGACCAAAAAGTGATAGAATGCAAGAATATTGAAAACCTAAAGTGCGGGTGTAGTTTTATTAAGTTAAAATAAGGGAATAAGAAAGAGTTTGAAATTTTAAACATTTGGCCTTTAATAAACCGTCCAGCTCGCGACCCTTTTGGCGATATTAGTCATCCTCACTGTCACGACTCGAGTCTAGGTCCCAAATACGACACAACATACTTGACCTCAAAGGGGTTTCGTACAAGCTTCATCTCATTCATTCATCGCATAGGTAATAGAAATAATATGGAATTTGAACTTTTTATTCAAAAAGCATACAATCAAAAGACATTCAAAGACTCATTTGTAAAGCAGCGGAATACTAAAGTCTCACATGGATATCTTAAACAAAGGTTTAACAAGATAGGGTCAGGACCCTTTACAATCAAAAGAACTAGAATTGTCTATTACATGAAAAGGAAATAAACTTCAAAAGAGACGTTTGTCCTCGATCTATGAGGACGTACAACTCTAGCCTTGGAGGAATAGCAATCCAAGCACTTCGATCTAGCTAGAAGCAATCACTTCCCGGAACCTACACTTGTAGTAAAAATAAGAGAAATATGGATTAGCACACAAAAATGTACTAAGTATGATGACCATGCAAAAACATGTTTTAAAAGGAACATTTTGGTTGGAAACCATGCATTATGCCACTTTTTAGAAATACAAAGTACAATAGCATAAGGGACATACAATACAAGTATAATCATCATGCAAGTCATAATACCACATTTAGACAATTTCATCATGTAAACCATTACCTTCATCTTAGACATTCACCTCAAGTAACCCTCATGCTATACCTTGTGCAATGCATAGATAGTATCCCATACCACCATCCACACCAAGGCATCACATTAAGGTCACCAAAAGTGAACTTCTCATTCCTTCTTTTTCACTTTTACACAATATCCATACATAAGAGACATAACATTTCATAAGACATAACAAGGGAAAATAACTCATAATATAACCCAAGTATAGCATGCATATCACATTAAGAATTTAAGAGTCAACATTCCTCAATTACATCATTTAGAGGACTTTCATATATTAGTCATTAGGACTTAGACAACTCACTATAACCCTATCAAAGCCTACTCGTGCAATGTATAGATGGCATCCCATACTACCACCTACACTTCATAGAACCTCTCAAGAAACCATAATGCACATCTCACATGATGGGAATAAGCATTTAACCGACATAGTCCACACAAGCTAGACATGGAATCCGGTATCATATAGCCCTACACTGTAAAAAGGTGTTCCACTTGCCTATGGTAGAATGGTAACATTAGCTCGGATGGAATCCCCTAGCTAATATCCTATGTGGGCACATAGTTATGGGATAGGAATATGTTCCTTCAAACTCTAACCTAACATTGGGAGAGTTTCCATCTAACTATATCCACTTGGAGTTTAACTTACATCCCCATAGATTATTTCATTCACATTACATTAGTCTACTAGGGAGGATAGCCATAGGCCTATCATCCCAACTTACATCATTACACAAGGAAGGAATTCTATAAGCCTATCGATCCATGGTACATTCAGGGATAGCTTTAGGGTCCTCATGAAAAGAATGACATAACCCTATCGATTCATGGTCCCTCATTACATGCAAATACTCATGAAAGGAATGCCATAGCTTATCGATTCATGGTACATTGACTCGCTAGGAAAAGAATATTTTAAGCCTATTGATTCAAGAGTCTTCATTACATTAGATCATTTATGAAAAAAATGTCTTAAGCCTATCAATTCATATCCATCAAGTCAACACACATTCAATACTCATATATGAAACGAATGCCATAGCCTATCGATTCATATTAATGAAGTCAATACACATTCATTATACAAGAAAGGATGCCTAAGCCTACCACTTTAAGTTACAACATTACATCATAGAAGCCCTTCACATTCTATCATAATCATTCATGAATGTCAAATTGAGAATTAGCCTTTCAATAATAACACAAATACCTTCAATACATGATCACCTTAACTTCATTGAATTAACATTCATATACTTAGTAAGTAAACACCTCCACCTTTCAAATGGATCAATAGGTCAAGCAAAATTCTACTTCAACATGAACATTTATTCATAACTTGCATTCAAGGCCATAAATCTCAAATCATCAACAGACCAATAATGTACCATAATTAAGGCATAGATAATGATACAATTAAATAACCCAAAGCAATTTAGACAAATTGCTTCCGTAAGCTTTCATAATCATCCAACCTACTTCATAAGGTACAATTTAGGAATTTAGAGAAATCATGGGTTCATGGAGTAGTTTCATCTTAAATCATCAAATAAACATCAATACAATCATTATATGACATTAGGAACCTTGAAATCGTGTGAAGAAAGAACCCATGAGATTGAGTAAAACCCTTGGTTTTTTATGAACTTGAAAACTTTCAAAACTACTTTGAAATTGACTCTAGGGAAAGCTAGCCTAGATGAAGGATCATTATACCTTTACTAAGATTCCCAAAGAAATTTGATGAATAAACGCCTTGAATCCAGCCCTACCTCCCACATCTTCTTCTTCTTCCTTGAGTTAGAGAGAGAAATATTGAGAGAGGAAGAAATTTGGGGTTTTGATTTGGGTGTTTTGAATAATGTGGTAAAATAGGAGTTAAAAGACTTAAAACTATATATATATGATATAAACCATTTAAATCAACCCCACTTAATAAACACTTAAAATGAATTTACCTAAAAACCCCCAACTAGGGCATCCCCGTCAGGGACCAAGCCCACTTCTACAGTCCGTGAAAGGGGACCACGGCCCGTGGTGGTGCCCGTGGTCCTCTAGGGAGTGACTCCCTTTTTCTTGCCAATCTTCATGAGGCCAAGGCATCTTCATGGCCACTTCTACGGACCGTGGTCAAGACCACTAACTATGGAGTGGTCTGTGAAGTTCGGGCAGTAGCTTGGCCAAAATGCCTTGCCTCCCATGCCACCAAGGGACCTTCACGGCCATTTCTACAGACCATGGTCAAGACCACTGGCCGTGAAGTGGTCCGTGGACTTAAGGCAGTGCTTGGCCAAGATTGGGCAGCCTTGGCCTTTGGCTTAGGCCTCCCCCCCTTGGCTTGGCAATTGCCTCTGCAACCCTCAACCAATCTTCAAAAGGTCCTTCAACTATGGAGTCTAACATGTATCGTGACGTCGACCCTCACGATTAGGCTCTAGTTCATCCTATCATTTTCCGGGTCGTTTATTATCCCCCGCATAGGAACATTCGTCATCGAATGACACTTTAAACACTTTAAGGGATAACAACTCAAGACTAGCACCCTACCAATAATGACACATCAATATAAAGGCATAATCATAGGAGGAAACATCAACTCCACATCAATAAGCTCAATGCATATACAAGAAAGTAGGAACTATTTCTACAAACTCAGTATGCACAAAAACATCAACAATTCTCATTTCATTAGAGGAACTTCCTTCTCCAACTCACATCATGCTCATTACAACATCATAAGGCAATTTATGCAACTCTTTTCAAGATTTAAACATGCTCAACAAGTCAACTCATAAAGCATTTAGGCAACTCATTAGAGATGCATATTAACATGAGGAACAAGAATCCATGAAAACTCATTTTCTCATATGAACATAAACTTCAGCAAAACATGTATATCATAAGGAGATCATGGAAACTCATATTCACACAAGACTCCAAAACATGCTACAAGCTACAAGGAACTATTGGTCTCAAGCTTGAATAGGAATAGAAGGAAAGAGATAAGGATATCAACACTCTCAACAACCTTACTATTCAACAAACTATCTCCCACTTAAGGGTAAACCCAACTAAGGAAAATCATGAAAACAACATAAGAACCTCTACAAGACATTCATGACCATAAGGAACAGTCACATACCGGTGCCTTCAAACTAGGAAGGTCCTCATTAAGCAACTCTTGCTCACAACAAATTTACCAACACCATTCAAGGTCTCATATGAGTCTACCACATTGGGTCTAAACTTCTCATACTTACCACACCATTTAGGGTGAGAACATCAAGCAAGCCTAACTCATGAACATCAAGGACACTCGACCACCTTGCCATCTAAGCACATTATCTCCCCTCTTAGGGGTAAGCCTATACAAACTCTTTACAACATCACTTCTTTCAATTCTAAGGTCGAAGCAAAACATCAGTAAACCTTCATAGTCATCACACAAGGATGATTCCAACACAAGTTGAATTACACTTATACCCTCTTTTAAGGAGTCTACTCACTCAACACATCAAAACATTTCTAAAATACCTGAATTCATCAACTCTTTCAATATACCTAAAAACTTATCATGACCTTCTACCAACAACACAAATAGCCATAAAGCAACCCATCCATACTGAAGACAACATCACAACATAACACCTCGAATCTAGAAAGTCACATAACCACAATTAACATCAATACTCATCTTTTTCTACCTCAATCCTTGAAGCATTAGCCCTTCTAATAGTCACATCGTCAAAACCACCAGACAAGGAAAAAGAGAAAGAACTTATGGAGTCAAACTCTATGACACGACTTGAAGAATAATGAAAGAGGTGTAACTTTCTAAAAACCATAGATATGTCACGACTCACACCGATAAATCGGACTCTACTAGACGTGGCGTGTGAGACATCAACCCTAAAAACCATTTCCAAAATCTTATTCTCTGAAACCAAGTTTATCAGGACCAAAGTCTAAGCCCTGAATGCGACACGGCGTACTTGATCCCAAAGGGGTCTCGTACAAGCCTCATAGCATTCATTCATCGCATAGGTAATAGAAATAATACAGAATTTAAACTTTTTATTCAAAAACCATACAATCTAAAAACATTCAAAGACTCATTTGTAAAGCAACGGAATACTAAAGTCTCACATGGCCATCTTAAACAAAGGTTTAACAAGATAGGGTCACGGCCCTTTACAATCAAAAGAACTAGAATTCTCTATTACATCAAAAGGAAATAAACATCACAAGAGACACTTGTCCTCGATCTATGAGGACGTACAATTCTAGCCTTGGAGGAATAGCAATCGAAGCACTTCAATCTAGCTAGAAGCAATGACTTGCCGAAACCTACACTTGTAGTAAGCATAAGAGAAATATGGATTAGCACACAAAAATGTACTAACTATGATGACCATGCAAAAACATGCTTTAAAAGGGACATTTTAGTTGGAAACCATGCATTATGCCAGTTTTTAGAAATACAAAGTACAATAGTATAAGAGACAAACAATACAAGTATAATCATCATGCAAGTCATAATACCACATTTAGACAATATCATCATGTAAACCATTACCTTCACCTTAGACCTTCACCTCAAGTAACCCTCATGCTATACCTTAGGCAATGTATGGATAGTGTCCCATACCACCATCCACACCAAGGTACCACATTAAGGTCACCAAAAGTGAACTTGTCATTCCTTCTTTTTCACCTTTACATAATATCCATACATAAGAGACATAACATTTCATAAGACATGACAAGGGAAAATAACTCATAATATAACCCAAGTATAGCATGCATATCACATTAAGCATTTTGGAGTCAATATTCTTCAATTACATCATTTAGAGGACTTTCATACATTAGTCATTAGTTTTTAGAGAACTCACTATGAACCTATCAAAGCCTACTTGTGCAATGTATAGATGGCATCCCATACTACCACATACACTTCATAGAACCTCTCAATAAACCATAATTCACATCTAACATGGTGGGAATAAGCATTTAACCGACATAGACCATGCAAGGTAGACATGGAATCCGGTGTCATATAGCCCCACACCATAAAGAGGTGTTCCACTTGCTTAAGGTAGAAAGGTAACATTAGCTTGGATGGAATCAGCTAGCTAATATCCTATGTGGGCACATAGTTATGCAATAGGAATATGTTCCTTGGAACTCTAACTTAACATTGTGAGAGTTTCCATCTAACCGTATCCACTCGGTGCTTAGCCTACATCCACATAGATTATTACATTTACATTACATTAGTGTACTAGGGAAGAATGACATAGGAGTATGGACCCAAGATACATCATTACACAAGGAAGGAATGCTATAATCCTATCCATCCATGGTACATTCAAGGATAGCTCAAAGAGTCGTCAAGAAAACAATGTCATAAGCCTATTGATTCATGGTCCCTCATTATATGCAAATACTCATAAAAGGAATGTCACAGCCTATCGATCCATGGTACATTGACTTGCTAGGAAAAGAATGTTATAAGCCTATTGATTCAAGAGTCTTCATTACATTAGATCAGTTATGAAAAGAATGCCTTAGGCCTAGCAATTCATATCCATCAAAGTCAAGACACATTCAATACTCATATATAAAAGGAATGCCATACACTATCGATTCATATTAATAAAGTCAATACACATTCATTATACAATAAAGGATGTCTAAGCCTACCACTTCAAGTTAGAACATTACATCATAGAAGCCTTTCACATTTTATCATCATCATTCATGAATGTCAAATTGAGAATTAGCCTTTCAATAATAACACAAATACCTTCAAGACATGATCACCTTAACTTCATTTAATTAACATTCATATACTTAGTAAGTAAGCACCTCCAACTTTCAAATGGATCAATAGATCAAGCACAATTCTACTTCAACATGAACATTTGGTCATAACTTGCATTCAAGGCCATAAATCTCAAATCATAAACACACCAATAATTTACCATAATTAAGGCATATATAATAATACAATTAAATAACCGAAATCAATTTAGACAAATTCCATTCATAAGCTTTCATAATCGTTAAACACACTTCATAAGATATAATTAGGAATTTAGAGAAATCATGGGTTCATAGAGTATTTTCATCTTAAATAATCAATTAAACATTAATACGATAATTATATGACATTAGAACCCATTTGAAATCGTTTGAAGAAAGAACCCATGAGAATGAGTAAAACCCTTGGTTTTCCATGAACTTGAAAACCTTGAAAACTTCTTCGAAATTGACTCTAGGGTGAAAGCTAACCCTAGATGAAGGATCACCATACTTTTACTAATATTCCCCAAGAAATTTTATGAAGAAATGCCTTGAATCCAACCCTAGCTCCCACTTCATCTTTTTCCTTGAGTTAGAGAGAGAAATATTGAGAGAGGAAAAATTTTGGGGTTTTGATTTGGGTGTTTTGAATAATGGGGTAAAATAGGTGTTAAAAGACATAAAACTATATATATATATATATATATATACATATATATATATATATATATATAT
>JAJOOH010008221.1:0-45375 GCA_029582605.1 Solanum gracilifrons
TCCACCATATCTGGTGAAACATGCTATGAAGTTGAGGATAACATGATGAACTACTCAACTGGAAACAAGACAACAACTCTCATCAACATAAATGATGTTCCTCATAACGTTGGTGAACGATTTCTCCATGCCCGAACATCAAGACAAACTATAACCGCAACTATCGTCACACCTCATGTGAGTATCATGTATCCTATCTCCATATCTGTCTCAGTCTACACTTAATCTAATTAAATATTTATGTTCTTGATAATTGAATGCCACTTTAATTCTTTGTGTATGTTACTCAAGATGAGTAAAGCACGACAAGTTTTAGGTGATAACAGGGACAACAAGGTTAGCACCAGCACGAAGGAGTACAGTCATCAACAAGCAAGCAAATATTGTTCTTCTTAAGAAATTTTTGTTTAACAGGTAACATTATGCTCCACTTCCAAGTTCCATACACAATTTATACCAACTAAAACCCCTGAGGACAGTGGAATATTTAATACGACTGAAATTCCATTAACTACATCTGATGAAACACGAGAAAGATGCCAATCCAGTCCATCTGAGTGTTTTTTGACTTTTTTTTAACTATTTGAATGTGTAACTGAAAGCTGCAATCTGGAATTAATCTAGAACTAGAACTGTAATCTGCAATCTGCAATTTGATTGGTAAAATAAACAAGTTTTTAGCATTCGTTCTACCTATGCACTATAAACTGGTTAGTTTACTTATTGGACAAGTATCATATAATTTTTTAAAATGACTAATAGTAGTTGACTGAGAGGACAATGGTGTTTTAATTCTATTTTGATTGATTGTATGTTTACAATTACAAAATATAATGTCTCGAGCAACGCCTTTGCAAGGAGTCTTCTCTCAGCATCACACATACTCATCTTTCCCCATTCTTTCTTGCAGAACTGCCTGATCGCACTAGTGCCTTGTTGCTACCAGTGACTAAGGATAGCAAGTCCAAAGAAGAGAATCACAAACTGCTGAATGGAAATTCGAGATATCCAGCAGAACTGGTATAGAGATTTATGCATTTTCCATCCTAGAGATTATAGCTTTTCTGTCACTATTGTATAAGTTTGAATATTTGATTTTGTGAAATATATTCATCGCTACATATTGAACTATTATTGTAAGAGTACTTTTTGAACTATTGTGTAAACATATTTAGAATATTGCTTTATAAGTATGTGTATGCACACAAGACATGCTATCTTTTGAAGTTTATTGCAAATATATATATTTGAATTACTTATTAGCTAATTTAATGTTTGAGATTATTTATTGCAAAACAATATTGATGTTTTTTAATTAGAAATTGTGGCATATAAATACTTTATAGCCTAAATAATATTACCACACTTAAAAGTGTAGCCAAAGGATTGTAAAGTATGCAGATGGGCAAGGATTACACTTCAAAGTGTTGTCATACATAAGATAGAAAAGGCAACACTTTGAAAATGTGGGAAATAAGGAAGCAAAGGCCACGCTTGAAAGTGTAGTTGTATGAGATAGAAATGTTGCTATATGAGGTACTGGAAAGCGTGGCCTTTTTGCCTTTTAGGCTACGCTTTTAAGTGTAGCTGATAAGGCAACACTTCAAAAGTGTTGCCTAAACTCTAAGGTTACGCTCCCT
Organism: Solanum gracilifrons; assembly: GCA_029582605.1. NCBI lineage: Eukaryota > Viridiplantae > Streptophyta > Magnoliopsida > Solanales > Solanaceae > Solanum > Solanum gracilifrons. Next base: position 1,641 of record JAJOOH010008221.1, read on the forward strand.
TTGGGCACCCCTGAGAAGTGTTGCTTAAAGTCCAAAAGTGTGGCCTTTTATCAAAGGCCACACTTTTTCATAGTTTAGGCCACACTTTTCTAGGGTGGTTGTAGGCCTAAAATGTTGAAGTGAAAGATCAAATGTGCACTCAAAGATTCAAGTTGTCACTCACCAATATCAACGAATCTCATGCTCACAATACTTGCATTCAAATGCATGTTCAATCTCAACTATAGTGTTCAAATTCCCTCACACAAAGAATGATTCCATATTCACACAATGGTTTCATAGTTTAAAGCTTTGGAATCAGATGCAACACTCACACTCATAGGTTTGCTCGTATTTTCCAATCAACATTTGTTTCAGCTCACTCAAGATCAAAAAGGCCATTTCAAGGGTTGTAATGGGGTTGAGTGCAAAGGTATGATCATTTAGGCTCAATAAATTTCATCCTCATGAGATGTGGTGCTCACAACACTTCCTTTCCTTTTCTTTCATCATTTTCTTTAGTGCTCATAAGTCATCCTATTATTCACTTTCCCAAAGTGTGCTGGAAACCCCCTTTCTTTTGCACTTTATTCTGCAACTTTCTTTTTCTTTCTTTTTCTTTTTCGTTTCTGTCTTCTTCTTTTTTTAGATAGAGGGGTTCCCTTTTTCTCAAAATCATGGGTAGGAGGAGACTTTCCTTGCACTTCTTGACTTACCCCTCTATTTTCACCATACACTCAACTTAGGCTTTTGGTCTATGTTGGCTATTCAATTAACCACAATTCAAGAGGATTATAGGTAGTGGATAAAGAAAGTATATGATTTCATCAAGTTTCTTCCAAAGAAAGGCCAGGCTCAAGGGGGTGTACAAAAGAGAATCACACGCTCACAAGGTAGGTCACCAAAGAGGCATATGTCAAATTGTCTCACACTCTTAGAAGTTGCCTAAGATCATATGAAGAGATAGCATCACTTAGTTAACTGTACCAACGGGGTAAATTCTAGGATCTATCATTCATAGTTCAAAGTGCTTCATCACACTAGGCATTGACACTACAGTCAAACAAGACTCCACGGTTTCGCTAGTGTGCAATGATCATCACAAGAGAATCGATTTGATAAATGGCTAATCACAATGAGATGCAAAGAGTTCACATATTGTCTATGCAACTTGATTTGGCCTCATCGTTGCCGTACATTCATGTTCGTTTGATTGAGAGCACTATTCAAGTCATCAGTATAGATCAGAACCGAGACTCAATTTTTTGCAAAAGAACAGCCACATTCAAGAGCTTATAGCGGGTGGCGAAAATGTGCAAAAAATTCAAAAAAATTTGGAAGAGTCAAAATCATTTTGCAATTAAAAACAAAAGGAGTCATAAGCGCAATCATCCACAGAAAGGTAGTGATGATATCAGTTAAAACAGAACAACGCAAATATAAGCACAAAACACGAGCATCAATATTCACACAAAAGGTGGGCCCACCCCCACCACAAATAAAATTTATTTTTCCTAAAATGTAAATAACAAACATCCGAAAGTACAAATAGAGAATAACAGAGAGGGAGGCAAAAGATAATCCTAGTTAAGCAGCTGCCTCATATGTCGGGGAGGCATGTTTGAGGTGGGGACATTAAGCGGACCTCTTAGTGGTTCCTCAAACTCTCTGTAGCTTTGTTATGCAGCCCAATGCATCTAGTCTCAACCCATGTTCTCGAATGCTTCACAGCCACCCTTTTTGGCTGACCAATTTAAAGTGCAATCCATGTTCCGAGCACAAATTGATAACTAGAACACTCTGGTAATGTAGGAATATATAGAAATTAGTGTGCCAAGATGCAGTTGGAGGAATGAAAGCATGTAAAAGTGAACAAGTTGTAGAATTTTAACCCTTTTGGCTTGCAAACTGTCTAGTTCATGATCATTTGGTGGCAGTAGTCTTGATTACTGAGTCAGTCGGCATTTCGCCGAACAACTGTTTACTTCAGCGAGTTTTATGGAACTTTCCAAGCAAATTTGGACGTTCAGACGACAGTAAACATCGGGGTCGCCGATTTGGTTAGTGATTCACCAATATTTTTCTAGGATCACCAAATTTTACAAACTCCAATTTGAAGCTATCTTGAGTCAAACGGCAGAATTGATTTGGTGCGCCGACCTCTTTGGCAACTCGCCGACTAGACCTTGCCCTCCACCCAACACTTTTTCTAACACCTTCTAACACTTCAACTTGTATAAACAACACACTATTGTTTTACTAATACTTAAATATAAAAAATTAAGGAGTTTTGGGTTGCATCCCAAATAGCACCTTAGTTAGCGTCGCGGCACGAAGCAAGTCAGCAACTATTCTTCATCCTTAGAGTCCCTCATGTTGTAATTAGGCGAGTCCTCGGTGAACGGTAGGTAATGACCTGATATCAAATGGTCGATTTGAGCATCCTGCAGCAGAATAGTCATGGAGTGAGAAATTAACACTTCATTTAGCATTTCAATGTTGTCCTTCATCTCCTTCAACATCTTCTCATGTGCCTCAATTTTTTGCTGAATGACTGAAAGAGCTTCGTCATCTTGCAAACCTTCCTGCATCTTCCTATGACTACACTGTTGGAGGGACAAGCATTTTTCTTTTCCCATGGCTTGTACTTCTAATTCCTTGACTCGGTTGGAAAGAGCATCCAACTAGGAGACTAGTGCGTCCCACTCCTGCTTCTTTTTGGCTTCTTTGCTGGCTTCTACCATGCCATCGAGGAGTTTTGCTACGACCTCATAGGGCTTGTACAACATACCGCCCTCACAAAGTTGATCAACTACACTTCTATTCTCGGGTCCAAGACCCTTATAGAAGCACTCCAGTAGCGCCTTGTCTGTCATCCCATGAGATGGGCATGGTTGCAGCACCGCTTGAAACTTCAACCACATTTCCTGAATTGTCTCATCCCCTACCTATTTAAATGACAGAAGGTTGTCCCTTAGGCTCAGTAGTTTCAGGAGGGGATGGTCCATGTGGTACCCATTATGATAATCCATTCTTATTTCCCTTATTTGATATTAAGACAAGCAAAACAAAACTACAATTTAGATTAGTAAAGCTAAAAGTAAGAAGGATAAAATATTCTTCTTAACTAAGAATTCCGAAATAACACCACTCCCCAGCAGCGGCGCCACTTTTATGTTTGTGTAATCAAGACACAACTTCCAATGCAAGTGTCTACAATCGTACAATAGTTTAGTAACCCAACCAAGGGTTGGGATCATCCCAAGATAGTGGTTTTGAGAATTTATAGAAAAAAAAAATTCATTCTAACTAGTCATACCTAAAGTCATTAATGAGTAAAAACATTGTATATTAAAGGGGGAAACAAACGTGTCAATTAATAATGGGGGCGTTTTGTCACTAGTAAGTAAAAATAGTGAAATAAAGAAGGGTTTCTAAGCAATGAGAGGGGATCCTTGGGATGTGACGGGAATACAGATTAAGCTAGATTATTGGGTACATTCTTTCGATAGATGATTCATAAAGCCTCTACGGACTTCTTGAGTACCGCTTCTTTCAATTCTACCAAAATAAGATCTAGACCTTGTTTAGCTTTCACATCACTTACAAAAGATGATTCAGAACCATTATGGACAACAACACCACCTTTGGAGGAGTCTACCAATCGAACACCAAATCGGGCCAATCTATACATATCTCGTGCCAACTCTTTTCTATCATCATCCACATGAGCAACACTACCCATAGACAACTTACTAAGAGCATCCGCTACTACATTTACCTTTCTGGGGTAATTAAGAAGCTCATGTCATAGTCCTTCAAGTATTTCAGACTAAATACATATTGCAAGCACTTGTGATCGGTGAACACATCAACATGAACTCCGTACAAATAGTGTCTCCAAATCTTTCTACGACTGCCGCTAACTCAATGTCAAGACCCAAAGGTACCCCCTAGATGTAACATGAGAAGTAAGTTTAGTACCTCTATCGGATATAATGGATAATGGCACACCATGAAACCTTACAATTTCTCTTAAATACAAGTTACATAGTCTTCTGCCGTATAAGAAACCTTGACGGTAATGAAATATGTTGATTTCATCATTCGGTCTACTATAACCCAAATCGAGTCATATTGGTGCTGAGTACGTGGAAACCTTATGATAAAGTCCATATTCACATCTTCCCACTTCCAAGTAGGAATGCATTAACCTTGGGATAAACCTCCCGGTTTATGATGCTTAACTTTCACTTGTTGGCAATTCGGACACTTATCCTCAAATCCTGCAATATCCCTCTTTATCCCATTCCACCAATAGACTTCCCGCAAGTCACGGTACATCATAGTGGCACCCAGTTGAATGGAATATCGAGAACTATAGGCTTCTGCCAAAATTTGTTCCCTTAAGTCATCCACATTTGGAATGCATAAATGACCTTGGTATCTAAGTACTCCATCTCCCCCTTGGGAGAAAGCCTCAACAGACTTCTTAAGCACCACCTCTTCCAATTCTACCAAAGTCAGTTATAAACATTGCTTAGCTTTCACAACACTCATAAAAGACTATTAGGAACCATTATGAACCATGACGCCACCTTGGAAGAGTCCCTCAACTGAAAACCCAAACAAGCCAATCTATGTACATCTCGAACCAATTCTTTCTTCTAATTATAAATGTGAGTAACACTACCCACAGACAACCTACTAAGAGCATCCTCTACTACACTAACTTTGCCGGGGTGATAAAGTTCACTCATGTCATAATCCTTCAAAAACTCTAGCCACCTTCTTTGGTGAAGTTTCAAGTATTTCAGACTAAATACATATTGCAAACACTTGTGATCGGTGAACACATCAACATGAACTCCGTACAAATAGTATCTCCAAATTTTTCTACGACTGCCGCTAACTCAATGTCAAGACCCAAAGGTACCCCCTAGATGTAACATGATGTATAGAACCCCGAATGACTTAATACAAGCCACATAGCATATGATAACATAAACAATATAAAAAAAGTGTAAAAAACTACATTTCAAGTCTAAAATTTTCATATAAGATAAGAGAAATTCTAGACTCTAAGTCTCAACATAACCATCTATTATAAGATCTTGAATTAAAAAGTGGCCTAGCCCATACAACATTTTTCAAAAAGGGGAATACAAAAAACGAAACTACAACATGAGAAATGTCCGTCCTCGAACCATGAGGACTCACCAACAAGCTAGGAAGATAAGCAAGTCCAAGCTTTAGACACTAGGATGATCACTTCAAGAACTGGACCCTGACTTGGGGAAATTTAGGAAATGTAGGCGTTAGTACAAAAATGCACCAAGTATGATAGCAATGCATAAAAATGATGTAAAATTGCTTAAAAGGACATCTCATTTGAAAGTACGAAATGTATCAATTTACTCATTGTTTCAGAGTTTAGAAGGCATAGGTCATAAAAACATGATCAACATAATCATTAACATCATAAAAGCCTTTGAGAACTCATATACAAAGCTTATTGAGTAACAATAGTTCATAATTCATATTGTTTTTCTTAGTATGGGAGTAAGACCTAACCGACATAAGACCATGTGAGCTATAACATAATCCCCCGGTGTTACCCACACCAAAAAGGGGTGTCCTACTTGCCTAAGGTACAACTATACTTTTAGCTTAGGTGGATCCATTAGCTAAATAACCTATAGGGGCACATAGTTTTTGGGATAAAAAGATTGTTACTAGAAACCCGGCCTCTACTAATGTAAAATGGATTACATCAAGCCTATCCATTCACGAACTTCAATGCTTTTATGGAGTGTTCAGAAAGATGGAGGTTGTTTGGCATGTATGGATTCCAAGGATGGAGTTCCATGCCTTGCATGGGTACATATGCACCTTGAAGGAGCTCCCAATTCGGCAACACCATGCTTGGATGATAGCTTGGAGCGTGGGAGGCCTAACGAAGTGAGGAGGAGCAAGTAAAGAATGTGCTCCATTCGGCGAGCTAGAGAACACTTCGGCGACTTGCCAAAGCCCTTTGGCGAGGGTTCCCAATAACGCCAACTACCCAAGGAGCTACAAAGGGGAAAAATTCTCACTAGGTGAGCTGAAGACCATTGGCGCATCGCCAAGTGGATTAGGCAATGGTTCCCAGACCGCCCAAAGTTCCAGTAGCTTTCCAGCCAAGGCAAGGAGCAGAGTTCCTCACCGAACCTGTTGGGCGCATTGCCGAGCCATTAGGCAACCCGACTTGGCTCGCCCATTGGCCCATTTCGGGTCACCTTTGGGCCCATATATGTAATAACGCCTAAAACTATAAATAGACCTTTAGGGTTTCATTTTAGAGAGACTATTTTGAATATTGATAAATGATAAATTTAACTCCTTGTGTGAATTTTGAAAGTTTGGTAAGCTTTTGTTGAACATTGTTTAGAAACGAGGGTTGCTTGGGATATCGATTCCCTTGAGGTCTTCGTAAGAGGTACGTGCTATTGTAGGATTAATGGATTGAGGTCATTGGCTTTAATATACGCTTTGATTGCCTTTTGTTTCCTCTTTGTGTGTCTATCTATTTATCTTGATTTGGTACTTGTTAGGATCTAGATTGGAGGTTATTGGATTTAATACATCCTTTAGTTGCCAATTGTTTCTTATCGTGTGTCTCTTTTGAAATCTTTCTTATTTTCCGCTATTTGTTGTGATTCTTCTAGTGAGAATTACATCATTTGGTATCAGAGCCGAGTCTAGCTTCGTTCCTATGAATCTAGTCTTGGGGTTTTGTTAACAAAAAAAAATATGTTCATTTTCGTTTTTGTGAATTTACTTAAATGGGTTTCTTAGATTTGATTCTTGTTTGAGTTTCTAAGGTTGGAATAGTGCTCTCCAACCCTATTTGAGTCTTAGACTAATATTGGAAGGAGTTTGGAGGCTTGTTGAAGAATCCACCATTGAAGAAGCTTGAAGAAGACAAAGTGGATTTTAAAATTTGAAGGATTTAGTTTGGAATTGAAGGCTAAAAAGTATTGGGGATTGTTCCCTATGTCTAAGAGAGCTTGGATCTCGAATTTCGTGAAATTCCGAGCTAAAAATCTTCGGGGTTTTATTTTGGATCTTCGTAGTGTTCTTGAAGTTCTTGAAGAACATTCAAATCTTCAAGAAGGGAATATTTTAAAAAGAAGGAGTTTGATCCAAAAGGGTTAAAGGGAAAGTGTAAAGCTGTTGTAAAAAGGGGAAGTTACCTAAAAGGGTAAAGACTAAGGGACAAAGAAGGTGGGGGTCCATAATAGGTCCAATTTCGGAGATGTAAAGTTGCAGTGAAGGGACATTGGGCGAACCCTGACTTTGCTCGCCTAGTTCACTCGGCGCCTCAACCTTTGGGCAGGTAGGTTGCCGAGTTGACCTTGTTTTGGAAGGTGCCACTGGAAACTTCGGTGAGATAAGCCCTGGTCGCCGAATCACTTGGCGCATCACCAAACTTCCACCCAGATCGCCGATTTGCCTTATCTAATTGCCAAATTTGGCGAGTCAATCTTCAAGTTGGCGAGCTGAACTTCGCTTTAGGCGAAGAAAATAGTGCATTTGGCGATCGAAAGCTCATGTTATGACCCTTTCTAATCTAAGATTCTAATTTCTTAGTTTCCTTTCTTTTGATTCTAGTTCGTTGTCAAGAATCCTAAACTAATTTTCAACTCTTAACTACTCTACTTGTTGACTATTATTTCTTGAATTCACCTATTTGTTAGTGCTTTCTTTTCGTGCTTTTTTTTGTTTTACTTCGTAGTTAATTCTTGACTCAAGTCTGTTTGCTTGAATTAAATCATTCGTTCTTCTTGAAATTAAAATCTATTTTGACCAAGAGTAGAAATCAAGACCTTGTGATCAACTGAGTATAAGCAATCTTCAACATTAGCAGCACCAATTTGAGAGGCAATCAAAGGTGTGTAAACACGAGCGATTGTGAGTTCATTTTATTAATGCTAACGTTGTTTGTTGTTTTTGTGAGTTGTCACTTTGTAGGTACACGGAGTTATAAGGAAGCATGGCGACAATAGCCTCGGACACATGTGACTATGACATTGGAGAGAATGGTTGTGATGATGAGGGCTATGGATGTGAGGATAATGGAAATTATGGGGGCTATGAAGATAGCCATGATCAAGGGCCGAATGAGAATGAGAGCTACTATTTCGGAGGAGAATATGAGAAAAATGTTGAACACTGCTCTTATGGTGAAGATAGAGAGGAAGAAGGCACTTGTGGTGGTTCCTATGTTGATGCCGGAACATGTCACATTTCCCCACTCCCTGGATGATGTAATTCTCACTAGAAGAATCACAACAAACAACGGAATATAAGAAAGATAGAAAAAGAGATATAAGATAAGAAACAATTGGCAACTAAAGGATGTATTAAATCCAATAACCTCCAATCTAGATCCTAACAAGTACCAAATCTGGATAAATAGACAGACAAAAGAAAAGGAAATCAAAAGCAACCTAAACGTATATTAAACCTAAAGACCTCAATCGATTAATCCACAATCAAGCACCTAACTCTTATGAAGACCTCAAGGGAATCGATATCCCCAAGCAACCCTCGTTTCTAAACAATGTTCAACAAAAACTTTACCAAGATTTCAAACACTCACACAAGGAGTTTAGGTTTTTAACCATTTTTAACAAAACAAAATCTTCCTCTAAAATGAAATCCTAGAGGCCTATTATAGTTTTAGGCATTATTACATAGATGGGCCCAAAAGTGACCCGAAATGGGTGAGCCAAGTTGGGCTCGCCTAATGGCTCGGCGATGCACCCAATAGGTTCGGCGAAGAACTATTCTCCTTGCCTTGGCTGGGAAGCTACTGGAACTTTGGATGGTCTGGTACCCATCGCCCAATCCACTTGGCGATGCGCCAATTGTCTTCAGCTCGCCTAGTGAGCAATTTTCCCCTTTGTAGCTCCTTGGGCAGTTGGCGATCTTGGGAACCCTTGCCAAAGGGTTTTGGCGAGTCGCCGAAGTGTTCTCCAACTCACCGAATGGAGCACATTCTTCACTTGCTCCTCCTTACTTCATTAGGCCTCCCACGCTCCTAGCTATCATCCTAGCATAGTGTTGCCCAATTGGGAGCTCCTGTAAGGCATTGAACTCCCTCCTTGGCATCCATACATGCAAAATAGACTCCATCTTTATGAACACTCCATCAAAGCATTGAAGTTCGTAAAGTGATAGCCTTGATGTAATCCATTTTAAATCAAGAGGATTAAGGGAAAGTGAGGTGGCAACCTTAGAGAGGAAAAAAGAGAGGTTGAGTGGTGTGAAGGGAGAGGGTTGGCACAATCTCAATCGAATAATTTTGTTCTTCCTTCACTTGGTAAAGAATCTTATGTAGGTACAAGCATGATACATGGAGGAACACAAGTTCCAGCCAAAGAGCCTACAATTAAAGTTGTGATGGATTCATTAACGGGATGTTCCAACATCCAAGGTAAAGAAGATCTTTCTTGCGGGAATCAAGGTATAATAGCTAAACTTAATGCTTTTTTCCATTATAAATGAAGAGAGTGTGAATGTTAGCTTGTCTTTAAGTGAGCCTATTGATTATTTACCTTATATTGATAATGTGTTTGTTGAGAGTGTAGACGCACTAGTTGATCCTATTAATGACCAAATTGATTCTTTTAGTAAGATCTATTTGTGTCCACCTAGTGTTGACACCTATGCTTGGAATGCTAGCTCATTATTTTGTAATGAATGTGTTGATCAACCTGTTTGTGAGTGTAGTTCACTGGTTAAGGGTTCTTGTAATGTGATTAAGGAACCTCAATTTGGTGATATTGATAAAAATGTTGATCATTTGATTAGGAGTGACTCATTGAGCATGTCTTTTGTGGCTGATCCAATTGCTTGCTTTGCTCATAGAGATCATGTGCTTGAAGGTGCTTCAAAAGATGATATGTGTTTTTTTTAGGGTTAACTTGCATGTTTTACTTCTTCCATAGAGGTTGACCATTCCCTCTTTAAGTACAATATCCTTTTTGAAGATGTTGAAATCACTCCTAGTGATGCACCTAGTGGTGTAAATCATGAGAGTAGTATAGTTCTTGATAACAATACTTGCTATAATAACCCACTATGGTGTGAAGCTTTTCCTCCCAAAGATGGAAATCTCTTCTTAGAAGATGAGAGTACTCTTGTAGGGAAGGAATGTGATGAGGAGAAAGGTGGTGTTTGTTTTCCCATTCCTTTTTCTTCTTGGTATGTCCCAATTGTCAATGGTATGACCCCTGAGTTTGAATCTAATAGTAGTCATACCCATTAAAACACCTTGGAGGAAGTTGAATTGCGGGACACCTTTCTCTATTACTTGTTTACATATGATGATGCTCATGTTGTTGAATGGAGTATGATGTTGGGAGGAACAAGTGCCCACCTAATAAATGTAGGAGCACTTGATCCAGTTCTGTGGACCTTCTACCATTTTGATCCAGGTGGATGTTTGAGGGTATTTGAATTGGTGGGAGTATCATCCTTTGGGTGGTACTACCATGTTGATGAGAAGAACAACCATTGTCCTTGTTCTCCATTTGTGGGCTTAATAGCCATGACCATAGAGGATGTTTGGTTGTTCCTTGAATTTGAGTCTCCTCGTTTAAATGATTTAAGTGCTAACCTTTGTACTACCCATCATGCTGAGAGGATAAGCTTCTCGCTTATGATCTATATAGTTTTACAAGGTTTGGATTCAAGGAGTCACTTTTATCTACTTCCATATGATGATACTTATACTTGTGTGGATTGCATATCTTATGTTAGTTGTGGTTTAAATTGGGCAAATGAGAGTCTCCTGGACTCGATGCTATACGATCCTTTTCCATTTGACCCCAGTGCCTTCCTTAAGTGTGCTGAATGTGGTAGTAATACCTTCTGTCATTTGCATGATTCTTCCATGCTGTTATTATTTGATCCATTGTACTTGAATGAGGTATGTTTACCAATTTGGGTGGGGGATACTTATGTACTTGAACCTGCTCATGAATTGGGAATGATTACTCTATTGAAGTTATCTACTGCATCGAATTGGATCTTAACTGGGGTCGACATTACTTATGCCTTTGCACTTAGGTATGAGAGTATTCTTTTGCTGCTTGACATAAGGGAGGCCTTGTGCTTATTTGGATGTGGAACCAATGAGGACTTACATATTGTTTAAGTGTATTGGTTCCTTCGCTCTACCCCTTTGTCAATATTTTTTACTTAGCCAAGTGTATTTTGATTTAATTGGTTACAAACCCTTTCTTGATATTTGTGATGCTTGGTTATATGTTAAGTTTGTGCATCCTCGGCATGGTGATTAAATTATTATTAATAACGCTAACCATCATGCCATGAGGATCTTATTCTTGTTTGCTCTCCTTATGGTTTTGCAAGGTATGGATTGGAGGACGAATCCTTTTCAAAAATGGGAGAATGATGTAAAATGGATTATATCAAGACTATCCATTCATGAATATCAACACTTTGATGGAGCGTTCACAACGATGGAAGCTGTTTGGCATATATGGATGCCAAGGAGAGAGTTACATGCCTTGAAGCAGCTCCCAATTGGGCAACACCATGCTTGGATGATAGCTTGGAGTGTGGGAGGCCTAACGAAGTGAGGAGAGCAAGTGAAGAATGTGCTCCATTTGGCGAGCTGGAGACCATTTCGGCGACTCGCCAAAACCCTTTGGCAAGGGTTCCCTAGACTGCCCACTGCCCAAGAAGCTACAAAGGGGGAAAACTGCTCACTAGGCAAGCTGAAGACCATTGGCGCATCGCCAAGTGGATTGGACGATGGTCCCTAGACCGCCCAAAGTTCCAGTAGCTCCCCAGCTAATGCAAGGAGCAGAGTTCCTCGCCGAACCTATTGGGCAGATCGTCGAACCATTAGGCGAGCCCGACTTGGCTCGCCCATGGTCCATTTTAGGTCACTTTTCGGCCCATTTCTGTAATAAGCCCTAGCACTATAAATAGGCATCTTAGGGTTCATTTTAGGGTAAGATTTGTTTTGTTGAAAATGGTTTAAAACCTAAACTCATTGTCTGAGTGTTTGAAAGCTTGGTAAGCTTTTGTTTAACTTTGTTTAGAAATGAGGGTTGCTTGGGATATCGATTCCCTTGAGGTCTTCGTAAGCGGTAGGTTCTATTGTAGGATTAACGGATCGAGATCATTGGGTTTAATAGACCCTTTGATTGCTTTTTGTTTCCTTTTTGTGTGTCTATCTTTTATCTTGATTTGGTACTTGTTACGATCTAGATTGGAGGTTATTGGATTTAATACACCCTTTAGTTGCCAATTGTTTCTTATCTTGTGTCTCTTCTTATATCCTTCTTGTTTTCCGATATTTGTTGCGATTCTTCTAGTGAGAATTACATCACAACTACTAAAATAAATCACATCTAAACAACAAATAAATCATCAACAAACAAGATCCAACAAATAATCTACCCAATATTCAAAAAATCGCACCCCAAGAATTGTGGTTTTATCTAGACATGTAAAAGAGATAGAAATTTATACCAATATGAACTTGCATTGAAATGTGTATGAAGATTGAAGTCTCAAAACAAGTAAAGAGTGAAGAATCCACAAGACCCAATTCCAAATTCTTGGAGTTGAAACCCTTGGAATCTTCAAGTTCATCAAAACCCTCTCCAAACTCAGAACTCAAAATTCTATGTTAAAAATTCTATATTAAAAATCTGATATTAAGCTACAACTCTCAACGAGTATTTATAGTCTTTAAAAATCTGTGCTACAACGGATCATTTGGCACCGTTAGTCGAGATCGATGATCAACTCGGTGATCTGCCCTTTGGTAGGTTTGATCGCCATATTGCTCTATCCTTCAGCATCATCGTGTTTTGGATTATTGAGCGAAATAGTATTGTTTCTCGAAACTGCTCGGTGACACGCCGACTGCTTCTTTTCACCCCTGATTTGATCCTTTATTTTAGGGCTTAGCACACTGGAACAAAAGGCTAGGATAGGTGACACACCGACTGCTCCTTTTTACCGCCGATTTGATCCTTTCTTTCAGGGTTTAACACACTGGAACAAAAGACGAGGATAAGACGTTTTGGCGATTCGCCGAACAGGTTCAGCGATTCTCAGATCTTCATTTCTTCATTCTTTCAGCTGACTTTGTTCCTTTTTGATAAGTACTGTCCATGCTTTCCTTCAAACTCCAAATACCTGAAACTTAAGGGTTTCATATGATATTGAGACAAAATATGCATTTGAGGACACTAATTCTATCAAAACATAGCCCTAAATGAATCCAATGTGTGGACTCATCACTCAAGTATGATATGATCAATGAAACGGTGGAATACCCGTAGGAGTGGCTCGGTAGGACGGGAATTGTTCAAATCGGCATTTCTTGATAGATTCCTTCCCTAAGAGTTGAGGGAAGCTAAGATGGAAGAATTCATTAACCTTTGTCAAGGGAGTATAAGGGTGAAAGAGTATGCCCTAAATTCACTCAATTGTCCAAGTATGCTCCGACTATGGTGGCGTATTCAAGGGATAAAATGAGCATGTTTTTAACGGGCGTGTCCAACTTGGTTGAAAAAGAGTGTCGTATAAAAATGCTCCATCATGGCGTGGATATCTCAGGCTTATGGTGTACGCTCAACAAATTGAGGAGTCAAAACTCAAGGAAATGAATAGGGATGTGAAAAGAGCTAGAATCGGTGATGTGAACTTCTCCAATGCTAATTCCGATGGACAAGGTCGACTAAGGTTTAGGTAAATGTTTTCCAACCAAGGCTCTCTAGTGCTCCAAGGGTTAACAAATATAGGGTTTCCAATTCTAAACCTCAAGGAGGTAATGGTAGTGGCTCTTATGTTGCTCAAAATTTGGAAGAAAGCATGACGGTAAGTGCCTAGTTTGCACTGATGGGTATTTTAGTTGTAGGATGATTGGCCACAAGATTTGATGTAATTTTGGGTATGGATTGGTTGCATGTATGTTATTCCTCTACCGATTGTAGGACTCAGGTCGTTAGATTCGAATTTCCAAATGATCCTATCTTAGAGTGGAAATGGGTAAATTCTACGCCTAGAGGTCAAATTATCTCTTGTTTTAAATCTAGGAAGATTATCTCCAAAGGGTGTATTTACCATCTTGTTAGGGTGTGGGATGTAGATTCCGAAAGCCCTTCTCTAGAGTCGGTTCCGGTAGTTAATGAGTTCCCAGAAGTTTTCCCCGATGATTTTCCCGGTATTCCTCCCAAGCAAGAAGTAGATTTTGGTATTCACGTTTTACCAGATATGCAACCTATCCCTATTTATCTTTGTAGAATGTCTCTAGTGGAGTTAAAAGAGTTGAATGAGCAACTAAACGATTTGCTAGAGAAGGGTTTTATTCGATTGAGTATCTCTCCATTGGGTACTCTTATATTATTTGTTAGAAAGAATGATGGGTCTCTTAGAATGTGCATCAATTATCGTCAATTGAATAGAGTGACCATTATGAACAAGTATCGGATTCCTAGAATTGATGACTTGTTTGACCAACTTCAAGGGGCTAGTTATTTCTATAAGATTGATCTTCGTTCGAGTTATCACAAATTGAAGGTGAGAGGGGTTGATATTCTAAAGATGGCTTTATGAACAAGATATCGTCGCTATGAGTTCCTAGTAATGTCCTTTGGGTTGACTAACGCTCCGGTGGCGTTCATCGACTTAATGAATAGAGTATTCCGACAAAATCTTGACAAGTGTGTAATAGTATTTATCGATGATATTTTGATCTATTCAAGGAGTGAGAATGAACATGTGGACGATTTGAGAATTGTATTACAAGTCCTTAAAGACCATCAACTTTTAGCAACGTTTAGCAAGTGTTAATTTTGGTTAAGGTCTGTAGCATTCCTTTGTCATATTGTGTCAAGTAAGGGTATTGAGGTAGTTCCTAAGAAGACGGATATGGTCAAGAGTTGACCTAGAACTCTATAACCGACAGACATTAGAAGTTTATTGGGTTTGGCCGGTTACTATAGGAGGTTTGTTAAGGGATTTTCCTCCATTTCTTCTCCTTTGATGACTTTTACCCAAAAGAAAGCTAAGTTTGTGTGGCCGAAAGCTTGTGAGAAGAGTTTCCAAGAGTTGAAAGATAGACTTACTTCTGCTTCGGTGTTGACTTTACTGGCAGGTACGAATGGTTTTGTGGTGTATTGTGATTCCCCTAGAGTTGTGTTGGGATGTGTACTTATGCAAAATGGTAAAGTGATTGCCTATGCTTCAAGGCAACTTAATGTCAATGAGAAGAATTATCCTACCCATGACCTTGATTTAGCGGCAAATGTGTTTGCCTTAAAAATATGGAGGCATTATTTTTATGGAGTGCACGCTGATGTGTTTACTGATCACAAGAGTCTTCAGTATGTTTAGTCAAAGGGACTTAAATCTTCGACAATGAAGGAGGTTAGAAATTTTGAAGGATTATGTATGAGAGTCCTTTATGACCCCGACAAATCTAGTGTTGTAGCGGATACACTTAGTAGATTGTCCATGTGTAGTATGGGTTATGTAGAGGATTAAAAGAAAGAATTAGTTTGTGAGGTGTATAGATTGGCCAACTAGTGGATTCCACTAAGGGTGGTATCATGATCCATAATGGTTCTGAATCGTCCTTTGTGATGGATGTGAAGTCTAAACAAGGCCTTGATCCTATGTTAGTCGAGCTGAAAGAGTCGTACTCAAAAAGTCCGTTAAGGCTTTCTCTGAAGGCGGAGATGGGTGCTTAGGTACCAAGGTCTGTTATGTGTTCCAGATGTTGATGGTTTGAGGGAACAAATTTTAGAGGAAGCACATAGTTCTCAGTATTCTATTCATCCGGCAGATACAAAGATGTACCGTGATCTACAGCAAGTATATTGGTGGAATGGTATGAAGAAAGATATTACAGGATTTGTAGCCAAATATCCTAATTGTTAACTGTAACAACCTGTAATATGCATATGCTTGTTATATTCTTGTGATACTTGACATAGCCTTATAGTATAGGTGAGGGACCATGAGTCTTATATGATTAGTGTTGGTTTAAACTAGCTCAGAAGGTGATGTGATGCCTTGCACTTTTTAGCATATGTACTGCAAGTTAATTCCAATGGGAGTATTTAAAGAGACTATAAGGTGGTAATTGAGCTTAAAGTTGAAAGTTAAGTGCTAAGGGAATGAAAAAAGGATTAATATTTAGAAAATGGAATAAAATAAGTGATCTGCTTGCTTGTCTTAACTAAGCTAGCAGGTGACAAGTAGGTGCATCACCTACTTGAGCTATATGGATCTAGTTTAAAAGGCCAAGGTTTATGGATCAGATTTGGGCCTATGCTAATGGACTAATTTGAGGCCTAAACTAAGTTAAATAAAAGGAAAATGAAATTTAAGCCTAGCCAAATCTGTCAACGCCCAATATTTAAGCCCAAGTGAAAGTAAGTAAGTGCATCATCTAGTTTGACCTTGATGTACATAAGTAGGTGCATCATCAACTTGACCAATTAGTGGCTGAAAATAAAGATTTCTAGTGGAAATTCTTAAAGGTGAAGAAAACTCAATATAAAGATATATTGGCTGCTATTCTCATTCATTTTAACACATATTATTGAGGATTAACTCCACCTCTTTCTCTATCTTTTCTCTTAAGGATTAAACAACTGCCTTAAAATTATTATAGGTTTCTTGAAGAAACCCTCATCTCTGCAAGACAAGGTAAGTGAAAACAATTATGGATTTAGCTTAATTCTCCCATGGATAATTAGGAAAACATGCTATTCATGCTCAGGTATAGGTATAAAAGGCATAATATTTCTAGAAGTTACTGCTCTCTTCCTTGGTTATTAAGATACTTTTCTCTTCTTCTTTGGTTTAAGTGTGAAGGGAAATTGAAGTTCTAGAGGAATTCAAGTTATAACGAGAAGTTGCAGAAATTGAGATAAGGTGACTTCTCCATTTTTTTCCTCCTTATGTATGAGTTTGAGTGAAGAATTATGGCTGTGCTATCATAAAGAACTCAAGGAGGTGCTGAGTTCAATAATTGGTTGTATGATACAGAATATTTGAGGCCGCTTTATGTGTATTGTTGTTGGTGCAGTTTGGGTAATCTTGGAAAAGGATAAATAATGTATGTAATGGGCAGAGAAGAAGGGTGTGGTGATACACATTGTTTTAAGGGCTGTATGGGCTCATTATCGTTAAAGTTAGCTACTGTTTTATAAGGCTCACAGTGTGATAACTGCTAATTTAAATTTATGCTGACTTATATTGTAGATTAAAACCTGAAAGGGGAGGCTGAATCGTGATAGTTATATTGATCAGAGGATACGGTATGTAAAGCTATTCGATTCAATATTTTTCGGCATTAAATCTAATACTTGAGATTAATATCAATAAGTGAATTTCCTAAGTTATATTCCTTGTAAAGGAAACATAGTGGCAGCGTATGATCTCAAAATATCTAACAATATTTCCTCCTCTCCTTAATGTATAAAATTACTTCATTATATGTTCAGTACTCTGTACTTGTGTAATTATCCTCCTATGTGCTGGTATAGAAATGATATTTGCAAAACCAAGTTTGGCTAATCCTCCTCTTAGTCAGTTGAAGTCAATCGTGTCATTTAAGCTCACAAGTAATGCATTGATGTTACATAGCTCCCTATGTCATTGTTACTGCCTTAAAGTATTATTTTCATGTCTTCTACTACTGGTCCATAGTTCCAAATATCAAAAATGACTATGACCACCAAAACAACATTCTCAAAGATTAAAGAATCTAAGTAAAGAAATATGTATAATTAAGGGTCGCAGCTCAGTGGCAAAAGCCTAGCTTGTGTCGATCCCAATTGGTATAGAAAGGTGGCAGCTCAGGAGCGAAAGCCTAGCATAGGCCGATTCCAATTGGTGTAATTATGAGGACCACATCCCAGGGGTTAAAATGCCCTGCATGGGTCATCCTCTTCTACCACAGATCAACTGATATTCGTATCACGTGTCTTATAAAGATCATAACACACAGAAAGGTAAAGACAAGAATGTAACATACATGATCCCACAAGAGTTAACGAAGGTGGTCTTCTGTTCTGATTTATGCACACATATATTGATATTTGGTTTCATTCGAACTCTTATTTTATATATGTTACTGCCTTACATATTCAGTACCTTTTCTCGTACTGACATCCCTCGCGAGGGACCCTGCATTTCATGCTATAGGCACAGGTACTTAGCTAGTAGACCTTCTCGATAGGAGCACACAACACTCAGCTACTTTTGGTGAGCTCCAGATTGATTCGGAGCTTTATTGAGTCCTTGGTAGATTCATTTTGGGTATTGTATCATAGTTAAGAGTAAGGAGGGGTCTGTCCTGACCTACTCTAAGGTTTTCCATCTTTTAGAGGCTTCGTATACTTATTTTTATGGTTCAGTTGCGTATTAATAAGTTGTGGCCTTAACGGCCAAGTCTTGTATATAAGTTTTGGGTCTACTTAAGTTGGTTTGTATCGTTGCATCCTATGTGAACTTGTCACGAGATTGTCATAGTTATATGCATAGTAAGCACAAGTTACATGTTGGTTCTCTCAGGCATTTAGGGTATCGGGTGCCTGTCCGTCTTAATGGGATTTGAGACGTGAAAAAAGTGGTATCAGAGAAGGCCATCGTAGGGAGTCTACAAAGTCGTGTCTGTGTAGAGTCTTTTGCTTATGGATGTGTTGTGCACCACATTTGTAAACAGAAGTCTACAGGATATGTAGGAGTTGCCTCTTTTCTTTCATTTATTAGATCGTGCGATAGAACCAGTGTTGTAGGTGAATCATATCTAATTTCTAAATTGTTTTATTATAGCAAGGATGCCGGTTAGGAGAAGGAGAAAAAGTACTAGTAAACGAGTAGATGTGGCTACCCATGAAGGGACCAGTCAACCACCACTTAGTCAACCTGTTCAATTTGAGGCTCAAGATGAGTCTCTCTCACAGACTTCCCCGACCCCTCCATCTCCGGAAGATCTAAGGAGGGAAGCTGCACCTCAAGAAACCCCTATTAATGCTACCGGGCAAGATTTGAGGAATGCGGTCCAATTATTGACTAGTATAGTTGCTGGCCACGACCAAAGGAAAGAAGGTCCAATTGCAGGTACTAGTGGTGTAGATAGAGCAGCTGGCACGCGAATATGTGATTTCCTTAATTTTGACCCTCCACCATTCACTTGGTCAGATCCTAATGAAGATCCACAAGACTTTATAGATTAGATCCAACGCATTTGCGATGTTATACATGTAAGTGGTAAAGAAGCAATCGAGCTAGCAATATATAGATTAAAGGGTATGGCTATATTATGGTATGAAGCTAGGAAGCAAACCACGGGAATAGATGCACCTTCAGCTACATGGAAAGAGTTCAAAAAGGCATTTCTTGACCATTACCTTCCAGTGGAGATCCGAAAGTCCCATGAGGATCAGTTCTCAACTCTCCACCAAGGAACTATGAGTGTGAAAGAGTACAGTCTCAAATTTAATACCTTGGCCAGGTATGCTCCTAATGTAGTAGCTACTATGGGGGATAGAGTTCATCGATATGTGGATAGATTAGATTCTTATTTGGTTAGAGACTGTACCATTACTTCGTTGAATAAAGATATAGATATAGCAAGGATTCAAGCTTTTGCGCAAAAGTTGGATGATCAAAGGCAAAGAAGAAGGACACAACAATAAGAAATAGGGCATTCTAAGAGGGCCAGACCCATGGGGCAGTTTACACCATCCCAAGGCGAGTTTAGGCCTCGGTTCTCTAACAGACCACCTAGGCCATCATCTTCCTACTTTACAGCTAATGCCTTACCTCAGTTTCAAGAGTCTAGGGGCAATCAGTTTGGGCAAATAGGTGAAAGCCAAGGTTCACAAACAACGGGGTACCAAGAGTAGGGAAGTATGAGTCAATCAAGACCTCCTCGACAGGCTTGTAAATAATGTGGAAGAAATCATTTAGGTGCATGTCGGTTTGGGACAAATGTTTGTTTTTGGTGTGGTACACCAGGTCATATGATGAGAAATTGTCCTCATAGGGGTGTGGGTGGTGTGGCACAACCTACTAGACCAGTTGTTGCATCCTCATCATCACAACCTACTTTAGGTAGGCGACAGATGCCTATTGGTCGTGGTAGAGGAGCTAGGGGAGCAGCTAATTCTAGTGCAATTCAGAATCGCACATATGCTCTCTGGGATCGACAAAATTTAGAAGCCTCACCGGATGTGGTTACAGGTACATTGTCCATCTTTTCACATATTGTATATGTATTAATTGATACGGGGTCTATACTATCATATGTAACTCCATTGATTGCTGAAAAGTTCAAAAGAACACCAGAATTATTAGTGAAGCCATTTGAAGTGTCTACAATGATTGGTGAGTCTATTATAGCTAGAAGGGTTTATCATAATTGCATTGTAACTGTTAGTGATCGTGATAATGGGTTGACCATGTTGAAATGGTGGATTTTGATGATATAATGGGTATGGATTGGTTAGCTTCTTGTTATGCCACGGTAGATTGCCGAACTAAGATGCTGCATTTCCATTTTCCAAAAGAGGTCGTCCTTGAATGGAAAGGTAATATTGGGACACCAAGAGATAAATTTATTTCTTATCTTAAGATAAAGAAGATGATGTCCAATGGATACATATGTCATCTAGTGAGAGTGAAAAATATAGATGCTGAGCCCCCATCTCTTCAATCTATTCTAGTGGTAAATAAATTTTCCGATGTATTTCCTGAAGATCTTCTGGGTTTGCCTTCAGAATGAGAAGTAGAGTTTTGTATTGATGTGATTCCAGATACTCAACCTATATCCATCCCTTCATATAGAATGGCCCCGACAGAATTACGAGAGTTGAAGGAGCAATTAAAATACTTATTAGAAAAAGGATTCATAAGGCCTAGTATGTCCCCATGGGGAGCACCAGTTTTATTTATACACAAGAAAGATGGCTCGTTAAGAATGTGTATCGACTACATGCAGTTGAATAAAGTAATGATTAAGAACAAATATCCCCTCCCTAGAATTGATGATTTGTTTGATAAGTTACAAGGTGCTAGGTGTTTTTCAAAAATCGACCTGAGGTTAGGTTTTAACCAAGTGAGGGTCAAAGAAAAAGATATACCCAAGACAGCTTTCCAAACACGATATGGTCATTTTAAGTTTTTAGTCATGTCATTCGGGCTAACGAATGCACCAGCAGTTTTTGTGGATTTGATGAATAGGGTGTTCAAGCCATTTTTAGATGTGTTCGTGGTAGTATTCATAGATGACATTTTGGTGTATTCAAGATCGAAAGAGGGCCATGCTAATCACCTGCGACAGGTTTTACAAATTCTTCGTGATCTTAAGTTGTTTTCAAAGTTCTCTAAATGTGAGTTCTGGTTAAAATCTGTGTCATTCTTAGGTCATATTGCATCTGATGAAGGAATAAGTGTTGATAACCACAAGATAGAAGCCGTGAAAAACTGTCTTATACCTACAACGCCTACGGAGATCCTTTGTTTCCTTGGATTGGCAGGTTATTACAGAAGGTTTATTGAAGGATTCTCTTCCATTGTTGCACCCTTAACAAAGCTAACACACAAAGAAACCAAATTTCAATGGTTTGATGAATGTGAAAGAAGTTTCCAAGAGCTGAGGAGTAAATTAACGTCTACACCTGTATTGGTACTTCCAGAAGGAACAACAAGGCATATAGTGTATTGTGATTCTTCGGGAGTGGGCCTAGGATGTGCATTGATGCAACATGGTAAAGTAATAGCTTATAGCTCAAGGCAGCTGCAACCACATGAGAAAAATTATCCAACTCATGATCTAGAACTACCAGCAGTTGAAATTGCTTTGAAGATATGGCGCCACTACTTATATGGAATTCATGTTGACCTATATACTGATCACAAGAGTTTGCAATATACCTTTAAGCGAAAGGACCTAAATCTGAGGCAGTGAAGATGGTTGGAGCTATTTAAAGATTATGACATTGATATCTTGTATGATCCCGGGAAAGCAAATGTAGTAGCTGATGCGTTAAGTCGTAAAATAATGGCAAGCACTTTTGGGCAGTCTGTGGAAAGACAACGAATAACTAAGGATCTATGTCAACTATCTAGCTTGTGGGTTCACTTTCTTGAATCTCCAGACGAAGGGGTTATTGTGCAAAATGCAGCAGAATCCTCATTAGTAGTGGAAGTGAAAGAGAAGCAGTACAATGATCCTATTCTATTAAAGCTTAAGGAGAATGTACAACAAGGTATGAGAAAGGCATTTGAGCTTACACAAGAGGGAGTACTTCGATGTCATAACAGATTGTGTGTACCTAATGTAGATGAATTAAGAGAGAGGATTATGATGGTAGCGCATCATTCGAGATATTATGTCCATCCGGGGTCAACTAAAATGTATCATGACTAGAAAGAAATGTATTGGTGGGGGGACATGAAGAAAAACATTGCAGAATTCGTGGCTCAATGTCCAAATTGTCAAAAAGTAAAAGTAGAGCACTAAAAGCTTGGAGATTATATACAGTGTATAGAACTTCCAATTTGGAAGTGGGACATGATCAACATGGATTTTTTCACAGGTTTGCCTCATTCATTTCGAAAGTTTGATTCTATATGGGTAATTGTTGATAGACTGACCAAATTAGTGCACTTCTTGCCGGTTAAGACTACTTATACAGTCGAAGAATATGTGAGGTTGTATATTAAAGAGATTGTTCGTCTACATGGAGTTCCAATATCTATTATATCGGATAGGGGAGCTCAATTCACTGCAAATTTTTGGAAGTCATTTCAGAAGAGTTTAGGAACACAAGTGAATTTAAGTATAGCCTTTCATCCTCAAACAGACGGTCAGGCAGAGCATAAAATTCAAACACTTGAGGATATGCTGCGAGCTTGTATATTGGACTTCAAAGGTAGTTCGGATGATCAATTGCCATTGATCGAGTTTGCATACAACAATAGCTACCATTCAAGTATTAAAATGGCACCTTATGAAGCTTTGTATAGTAGAAAATGTAGATCCACAATTGGTTGGTTCGAAAAAGGTGAAACTGCCTTATTTGGGCCAGATCTTGTTCATCAAGCTATGCAAAAAGTCAAAGTGATACAACAGCAGCTAGAAACAG
Source organism: Solanum gracilifrons (assembly GCA_029582605.1). Taxonomy (NCBI): domain Eukaryota; kingdom Viridiplantae; phylum Streptophyta; class Magnoliopsida; order Solanales; family Solanaceae; genus Solanum; species Solanum gracilifrons. The sequence goes on from JAJOOH010008221.1 coordinate 24,824, forward strand.
CTCAAAGTCGACATAAATCATATACAGATGTTAGAATGAGGACTAGAATTTTCTATAGGGGATTTGGTGTTCCTGAAGGTGTCACCAATGAAAGGGGTAATGAGGTTGGGTAAAAAGGGAAAGTTGAGTCCACGTTATATAAAATTATTCGAAGAATTGGCCAAGTTGCGTATGAGTTTGAGTTACCTCAAGAGCTTTCAACCGTTCATCCGGTGTTTCATGTCTCAATGCTACGAAAATGTGTAGGAGACCCATCTCGTATTACTCCTACTGAAGATGTACAAGTTATGAGAGATCTCATTTATGAAGAAGTACCCATTGCTACTATGGATCGACAAGTTAGGAAGTTAAAAAATATAGAAGTAGATTCTGTAAAAATATTATGGAGGAAGTAAGAAGTAGAAAAAGTTACATGGGAAGCGGAAGAAGCAATGCAATTGAAGTATCCTCATCTCTTTCAGATCGATAAGAAGGATTAAGATGCGTAGTTGAGGCATTGACAAGTAAGTACAAGTCTATATGTATTATGTGATTATTAGCAGTACTAACTTAGGCTTGAACCTTTTTGGGCTAGATAACCATGCTAACATTCGAGGACGAATGTTTTAAAGGAGGAAAGATGCAACAGCCTATAATAAACATATGTTTGTTCTATTCTTGTGATACTTTACATACCCTTATATTATAGGTGAGGGACCATTATTCTTATATGATTAGTGTTGGTTTAAACTAGCTCGAAAGGTGATGTGATGCCTTGCACGTTTCAGCATGTATACTGTAGGTTAACTCCAACGGGAGTATTCAAAGAGACATTAAGGTGGTAATAGAGCTTAAATATGAAAGTTATGTGCTAAGTGAAAGAAAACGGGATTAATATTTAGAAAATGGAAAAAACTAAGTGAGTTGATTGCTTGACTTAACTAAGCTAGCAGGTGACAAGTAGGTGCATCACCTACTTCGACTTATTGACCAGTCCAAAGGACCATGTAGGTGCATCACCTACTTGAGCTATATGGATCTAGTTTAAAAGGCCAATGTTTATGGATCAGATTTGGGCCTATGCTAATGGACTCACTTGAGGCCCAAACTAAGTTAAATAAAAGAAAAATGAAATTTAAGCCCAGCAGCCAACTATGTCAAGGTCCAATATTTAAGCCCAAGTGAAAGCAAGTAAGTGCATCACCTAGTTTGACCTTTTGAGATTCTTGATGTACATAAGCAGGTGCATCACCTAATTGACCAATTAGTGGTTGAAAATGAAGCTTTCTAGTGGATATTCTTAAAGGTGAATAAAACTCAGTATAAAGATATATTGGCTGCTATTGTCATTCATTTTAACACACATTATTGAAGATTAACTTCAGCTCTTTCTCTCTCTTTTCTCGTAAGGATTAAACAGCAGCCTTAAAGTTCTTATAGGGTTCTTGATGAAACCCTCATCTCTTCAAGACAAGGTAAATGAAATCACTTATGGATTTAGCTTAATTCTCCCATGGATGATTTCCAAACATGTTATTCATGCTCAAATATAGGTATAAAGGCATAATATTTCCAGAAGCTACTGCTCACTTCCTTGGTTATTAAGATAATTTTCTCTTCTTCTTTAGTTTAAGTGTGAAGGAAAGTTGAAGTTCTAGAGAAATTCAAGTTATAAGGAGAAGTTGCAGAAATTGAGGTAAGGTGATTGCTCCTTTTTCTTCCTCCTTATGTATGAGTTTGAGTGAGGAGTTATGGGTGTGCTGTCATAAAGAACTCAAGGGGGTGGTGAGTTCAATATTTGGTTGTATGATAAAGAATATTTGAGGCTATTTTATGTGTATTATTGTTGGTGCAGTTTGGGTAATCCTGGGAAAGGATATATAATGTGTTAATTGGGCAGAGAAGGAGGATGTGGTGATACACATTGTTTTAAAGGTTGTATGGGCTCATTATCCGTCAAAGTTAGCTACTGTTTTACGAGACTCACGGTGTGATAGCTTCTAATTTAAATTTATCATAACTTATATTGTAGATGAAAACTTGAAAGGGGAGGCTGAATCGTGATAGTTGTATTGATCAGAGGATAAGGTATATTTAAGGCTATTCGATTCAATATTCTTCGGCCTGAATTCTTATACTTGAGATTAATATCAATAAGTGAATTTCCTAAGTTCTATTCTTAGTAAAGGAAACATAGTGGCAGCGTATGATCTTCAAATAGCTAACAATATTTCCCCCTCTCCTTAGTGTATAGAATTACTTTATCATATGTTCAGTAATCTATACTTATGTAATTATCCTCCTATGTGCTGGTATAGAAATTATATTTGCAAAAGTAAGTTTGGTGAATCCTCCACTTAGTCAGTTGAAGTCAATTGTGTCATTTAAGCTCACAAGTAATGCACTGATGTTACATAACTCCGTATGTCATTGTTACTGCCTTGAAATATTATTTTCATGTCTTCTACTATTGGTTTGTAGTTCCAAATATAAAAAAATGATTATGACCACCAAAACAAAAATCTCAAAGATTAAAGAATCTAAGTAAAACAATTTGTATAATTAAGGGTGGCACCTCAGGGGCGAAAGCCTAGCATGGGACGATTCCAATTCGTATAGAAGGGTAGTATCTCAGTGGCGAAAGCCTATCATAGGCCGATCCCAATTTATGTAATTATGAGGACCGCATCCAGGGGTTAAAATGCCTAGCATATGTCATCCTCTTCTACCACTGCTCAGCTGGTCGTTTGTATCACATTCCTTATAAAGATCATAACACACAAAAAGGTAAAGATAAGAATGTAACATACATGATCCCATAAGATTTAACAAAGGTGGTCTTCCGTTATGATTTATGCACACGTATATTGATTTTTGGTTTCATTCGAACTCTTATTTTATATATGTTATTGCCTTACATATTCAGTACATTTTCTCGTACTTACTTTCCTCATGGGGGACGCTGCATTTCATGCTGCAAGCACATTTACTTCATCTAGTAGACCTCCTCGGTAGGAGCACATGACACTCAACTACTTTTGGTGAGCTCCAGATTGATTCGAAGCTTTACTAAGTCCTTAGTAGATTCATTTTGGGTATTGTATCGTAGTTAAGAGTAAGGTGGGGTCTATCCCGACCTGCTCTAAGGTTGTCTATCTTTTAGAGGCTTTGTAGACTTATATTTATGGTTCAGTTGCATCTTAACAAGTTGTGGCCTCAACGGCCAAGTCTTGTATATAAGTTTTGGGTCTACTTATGTTGGCTCGTATCGCTGCATCCTATGTGAACTTGTCACGAGATTGTCATAGGCATATGCATAGTAAGTGCAGGTTACATGTTGGTTCTCTCATGCCTTTAAGGCATCGGGTGCCTGTTCGTCTTAATGGGATTTGAGACGTGACATCAATAAGTTAAGATTGAGCATCAAAGGCTGAGAGTCTTCTCCAAACATATGGGTATTCCCACTTGGAAGTAGGATGATGTGAATATGTATTTTATTGTGGGTTTGCCTCGCACCCGTAAGCAACATGACTCTATTTAGGTCATTATAGATCGAATGACAAAATCAGCCCACTTCATTCCCGTCAAGGTTTTTTTTTGGCAGAAGACTATGCTAAGTTGTATATAAGAGAGATAGTGAAGTTGCATGGGATTCCCCTATCCATTATTTTTTATCGAGGTACTCAATTTACTTCTCACTATTTGAAGTCATTTCAAAAAGGGCTTTGTACTAAGGATAACCTTAGCATGACTTTTCATCCCCAAAATGATGGGCAAGCGGAGTGTACCATTTAAACATTGGAAGATATGTTAAGGGCATGCGTAATTGACTTCAAGGGTAATTGGGATGACCTTTTGCCATTAATAGAGTTTGCCTACAATAATATCTATCACTCAAGTATCGGTATGGATCCCTTTGAAGCTTTGTATGGTAGGAGATGTAGGACTCTAGTTGGTTTGTTTGAAGTAGGTGAAGTTGTTTTGATAGGTCCCGAGCTAGTTTATGAAGCCATTGAGAAAGTTTGCCTTATTAGAGAGAGGTTGAGAATGGCTCAAAGTAGACAAAAGTCTTATGCCGATGTTAGAAGAAGGGATCTAGAATTTTAAGTTAATGATTGGGTCTCTTTGAAAATCTCACCCATGAAGGGTGTGATGAGATTTGGCAAGAAAGGGAAACTTAGTACCCCTGTAGGCACATACCAAATTTTGAAACGAGTTGGTAAAGTTGCCTATGAGTTGGATTTACCAAATGAGTTTGCTCTGGTTCATTTGGTTTTTCGTTTTTCTATGCTTAAGAAGTTTATTGGAAATTCGGCATCCAATATTCCCCTAGAAGAGTTGGGAGTTGACAAAAGTCTTTCATATGAAGAGGTTCCAGTAGAGATCCTAGACCGGCAAGTCAAGAGATTGAGAAACAAGAAAATAGCTTCAGTGAAATTTTTAATGAGAAATCATTTAGTTGAGGGTGCTACTTGGGAGGGTGATCCCGATATGAAGTTCTGATACCTCATCTCTTTCCTTCTACTCCAATACATGCTTGAGGTAAGTAGTTCCTCTTGAGTTTAATAATTTTGGGAGTCATGTGTGTTATATGTGTTCTTCCATGATTTCCTTATGTTATGCATGTTCTTGACAAATTCATGTTTAGTAAGAAAATGAGTTTTCATGATTTATGTGTTCCTCATTTTGTTTAGCATTTAGTATAAATTGCATATTTGACTTCATGAAATGAAATGAGGAACATGCTTTAGTATGCTTTTTAGAGAAATTGCATATTGCCTCCATGGTATTGTATTGAGCATGCTTTTAGTTGGAGAAGGTAGTTCCTCCTATGAATATGAGAAATGTTGATTTTCATGCATAATTGGTTGTTATAGGTAGTTCCAAGCTCCTTGTGTTGCAATGATTATGTTTGAGATGGAATTGAAGTTGCCTCCTTTGAATTGTGCATTATTTTGATGTTCCATGCATGATGGGCTTCAAGTCTTGAGTCTTTACTTCCGTAAGGTGTCTAAATCATCCTTCGGGGATAAATGCTCCAAAGGAGGAGATATTGTAATACCCCGGAAACTAGTAGGCTAAACTAGAGCTAAATGTGGGGATTAAAGTCAAGGGAGAAGGGCAAGAGCAAAGGAAAATAGGCAAGGGCCAAGGCAAGGCGCCAAGGCTGCCCAAAATTAGCCGAGGTACTGCCTACCATACCAAGAGGGTCTTCACGACCCATGGTTCCACCCATGATGGTGAGGCACTAGCCTCCCTAAACCTGCCCCAAAAAGGCTCCCCTTCACGAGCCACTTCACACCTCGTGGTGAACACCACGGCCTGTGGGAAAGCTCATGGGTTTGCCTTCCCCTTCTAGGAGAAGTGCCAAGGTAGCCTAGACACTGGACAAGGGAGCACGGGCACCATGACAGGCCGTGGATCCCTTGACGGTTGGTGAACGTGGCCGTAGTGCCTGGAACTAGGCTGCCTAAGGGGGGTTATTTTGGGATATCCTAAATTAAGTTAGTATTAAGTGAGATCGTTTTGTAGTCTTAGTACACCTAAATAAGTCAATTTTATGTCAAATTCACAAAATCTAAGTAATATTTTCGAAATATCAAAATATTTCCCAAAGTTCATCTCCTCTTCAAAAATTATATCTCTAGAACTCCAAGGAAGAAGAAGAAGGAAGTTAAAGCTAGGGTTCAAGAAACAAGTTCTTCTCATAAATTTCATGGTATTCCATTTCTAAGATATTGTAGTCCTTCATCCATGGATAGCTTTCATCCATGGAGTGCCTTCAAAACTCAAATTTCAAAGACAGAAATTCCCCAAAAACTAGGGTTTGTCTCCAAGTTATGGGTTCCTTTAAAAATGATTCTAATACTTGAATTACTTTATTATCATTGAATTGATGATTTATTATGGTTTTAGGTTGAAATCCCCATATTACTCAATTATGATCTTTTGATGTGGGTTTGTTGATTATACAAGAATGTTATGAGATTATGCATATAGTGATTGGGTTACTTGAATTATGATTATATCGATGTATAATGTATTAATTCTTTATGTGTTGATTGAATATGATATATGCTCCTTGAAGGGCAAAGTATGAGAATTATCCATGAGTATGAGATTTACGTATATGCTTTATGAACACTATGGAGTAAAGTGATTATGATTATGATCTAGTTGTTGTGTTGTTGGAAGGTTATCCTCATATACACACCTATGTATCAATATGATATGATGTGAAAGGTTTCACACAATATGATGATTCTAAGGTTCAAAGGCTATTCTTACATATTGAATCTATCAACTATAGTATCAGTTAAGTTGGATTGAGTGTCAAGACATTCTTCCATGAATATGAATTTAAGCCAAGACTTAATATGTAATCCATTGGCATTAATGCTTAGCACCAAGTTGATATGAATATGAGATGGAAGTTTTTACACTAGTAGAGTCCGGCTTCCCAATGAAAGCTTTTACACTAGTTGAGTCCGGCTTCCCAAGTGGGTTCCTTCTACCTTAGTTTAGTTCAGGTTCCCAAAGTATGTATTTGATGAGATGGAAACCTTCTACCTTAGTTGAGTCGGGGTTTCTAGTAGCAATCTCCTTATCACATAAACTATGTGCACTTAGAGGTTACTGAGCTAGTGGATCCAACTAAGCTAAGAGTATGGTTCTACCTTAGGCAAGTAGAACAACCCCTTTTTGGTGTGGGGTAAACACCGGATTACATGATAAAATAACATGGACTATGTCCGTTAAGGATTATTCCCACAATGACAATGGTATGAACAAGAATATTAATTATGACTATGGTTACTCAAGAATCTTCAGTTAGTATGGGTGAGATTTATGGTGTCTTATGCATGCAATACACAAGTATGCTTTGAGGGTATTTATGATATGTTTCTCTTATGATATGATGATCTATGAGTTGATAAGCCTATGACTTGTGCTTTTCCACTATCTTCAAAATGATGTTTTAACTTAGTAAAATACATGCATTCAAATCAAATGTTTTTTATACATGGGTATCATACTTAGTGCATTTTTTTACTATCCAATGCTTCTCCTACATTTTCCCCAAGTGCAGGGTCCGATTCTCAAGGTGGTCATCATAGTGGCTAAAGCTTGGATTTACTTATTCTCTTAGATTCTTGGTGAGTCCTCATGATTTGATAATGAATTTTATCTTTGTATTTCTTTTCTTATATGTCCTTTTCGGATTTTTTTGTATGGGCTGCAACCCCTTTTGATTCAAGTGTGTAATAGATGGCTATGTTGAGACAAGTCTAGACTTCCACTTTCCTTCATAAAAATTTTGGAATAGAAATGCGTTTTATTCTTATTGTTCTAATGATTTATGTTATGATATGCTAAGTGGCTTACATGGTGCCCTATCAGGGTTCTATGTGCCTTGTTACATCTAGAGGGTCCCAGGGTCTTGACAGTGGTCTTCACAATTGTCTGTGAATTGGCTCATGAAGGGGAGCCTTTGGGAGGCTACAACCTCACCACCATGGGTCGTGATGACCCTCGTGGCATGGTGGGAAGTGTTGTGGCAAGCTTAGGCAGCCTTGGCCCCTTGCCTTGGATGTTGCCCATTTTTCTTAGCTCTTGCCCTTCTTCCTTGACGTTAACCCCCATGTTTAGCTGTAGTTTACCCTACCAATTTCCAGGGTGTTACACACAAGGTCGTGAGTAGGATAATTCTTCTCATGAACTTTAAGTTGCCTTGAGGCATAGGTAATATATTTCCCATTTTGCATTAGTACACACCCTATCCTGATTCTCGAGGCATTACAATAAACCACAAAACCACCTAAGGCCTCTGGGTCCAGTCATGGACTTGGTCTGGAGGATTTTTGGTGGTACTCTCCACGCACACACCTACGGTCCGTGGTCCAACTCACGAACCGTGGATGGTACCTAAAACCTGCTAAAACTTGTTTCCTTTCCCTCTCTTAACTACGGGGTGTTACATTTGGGTATTGTCCTTAAGATTTAGGCCATACTATTTACGCTTATTTAGGGTTTAGTATTTAAGCCCTAAGGTTTAGGTGTTTAAAGTATAGTGTTTTTTATTAGGTTATTTGATAATTTTAAGGGTTTAAAGTTTAGGGTTTTTAAAGCTTTAGAATTTTTTAGGATTTAGGGTTTAGGTCTTTGATTCTTTAGGTTTAGGGGTTTTATGGTATTCTTTAAGGTGATTTTAAGTTAAGGGTATTTTAGGGGTTTCAGAGTTCTTTAGGGTTTAGGGTTTCTTAGGGGCTTTTAAAGTTTAGGGCTTCTTAGGGTTTAGATTTTAGACCTTAAAGTTTATGGTTTAGACCCTAAAGTTTAGGGTTTACAAATTACGGTTTAGGGTTTAAACCCTCAGGTATAAGATTGGGTATAGTCCTTAAGGTTTAAGCCCTAATGTTTAGGATATTTAAGGGCTTATGATTTAGGCCCTAAGATTATGGATATACAGTTTAGGTCCTACAGTTTAGGGTTTATTAGGATTTTTAAGTGTTTTTATAGTTTAAAGTTTGGGGTATGGTAGATTTAATTTTTTTTAGAGTTGAGGGTTTAAAGCTTTGGGTTCATTAGATTTATGGGTTTGAACATTTTGAAGATTTTTTTAGGGTTTCTTACATTTTTGGGTTATTTTAGGGTTTTTTTCAGTTTCGGGTTTTGTGGGGTATCATAGGGTTTTTGTCACGACTCAGGGGTACCCCTTAGATTTAACATGGTGTATAGGACCTCGAGAGACCACATACAGGGCACTTATCATTCATAACATAAAAATAGAACAAAAGAAGTAAAACAACAGTCGAAGAAGTCCAATAGTTTTTATTTAAGAGAAGCGGAAGTCTAAGATACTTTGTCTCAATAGCCATCTAATACAATAAAACAAAATTGGGCCTAGCCCATACATCATTTCTAAAACTGAAATACAAGAAGTAAACTAAAGCAATGAAAATCTATCCTCGAAGCATGAGGACTCGCCAAAGCTCGGGAACCTAGAAATCAACCACTAGCCACGAAACTGGTAAACCTGACTGTCTGATCCTACATTTGGGAAATTTAGGCAAGAGTATGCGTTATTACAAAACAATCTACCAAGTATGATAGCTATGCATTAAAACATTTATATCATGACAAAATAGGACATTTCATGACATGCAATTGACCAAGATAAATCATGATATAAAAGGGTTAGAAAACATAACTAATAAAACCATGGTCAATGCAAGTTAACATAATTTAAAGCCTTTGAATACATATGAGATACTTCTTCATGGAACCTTCGTTCATTATTAATGTTGGAAGTTGCCTTAACCGACATAGAGACCATGTGAACTATAACATGATCCCCCGGTGTGTCCCACATCAAAAATGGGTGTCCTACTTACCAAGGTAAAGACCATAACCTCTAACTTAGGTGGATCCACTAGCTAATGTCTATCTACACAAACATCCTATGCGGGCACATAGATAAGCGATAACGATATTGTTAGTACAAACCCGACCTCTACTAACTAGAGAGCTTCCATCTCAATATCCTCTCGGTCCTAAGCATAAATCTCACAAAATAGTCATTTCTTACTTGTTCTTTGTAACACCCCGTATCCGAAAAAGGAAAATGAACCAGATTGTGGGAAGTTACAGCTGCCAGCCTGCCAAGTTGTAACACCCTGTAGTTTAGTAGGCCAACTAGGTCTAAGTGTTAGGGGAACAAGAGCCAATGCATGGGACAAGAGCCAAGGACAAGCGGCAAGGCCCAAGCCAAGGGCCAAGTCTACCCCAAGGTTTCCTAGAACTGCCCCACTTCACGACCACCACCATGGCTCGTGGTGTGGCTCATGGTTGGTTTGGCAGTAGCTACCTTGAGCTGCCCAAGAATGGCTCACCTTCACGAGCCACTTCACGACCAGTGGTGAAGAGCACGGCCCGTGGGAAAGCTCGTGAAGATGCCTTAAAGTTTTAGAGGTCTAGACACCATGGCCTAATGCCCAAGGACCATAGGAAGGACCACAACTCGTGGAGCATGTCGTGGTGCCTGGAACTAGGCTGCCTAGTGAGGGTCGTTTTGGTAAATTCCTATTTAAGTGGGTATGAGGTGAGGTCATTTTGGCTAGACTTTGTACACTATAAGCTATTTTAACCCTTTAAACTCACCATTCAAGTCATTATTTCCCAAGACCCAAATTAAATCCCCAAAAGCTCTCCTCTCAAATATTCTCTCTCTAGAAAGTGAAGAAGAATAAGAGGGTCAAGCTAGGTCAAGTCAAGTCTCCATTGTTTCAAGCTTGGTAGGCTTCGTAATCAAGGTATGATAGCTTATTCATCCATGGTTTTTCCCATCCATGGAGTCTCCTAGAATTCCCTAATTTAATGAATAATTTCCCCAATTCAAGTTGGGGTTTCTTCAATACTGTGGGTTTTGCTGATTATAGATCCAATTAAGTGGATATTGCTTGTTTATGATGGAATTAGTATTGAATCATGTTATTATGATGAAATTACATCTTTTCTATGCCTAACCCTAGTCTAATTGAAGAAATTGAAGAAATTGAAGTAATACAGTTTATGCCTTGAAAAGGGAAATTGAGTATTAGAGATGATCTTCTAGGTTTATGATATTTTTAGTAATTGCTTGACAGTTAAAGCATCTAGACATAAATTAAATAGGATAAAAAGTATACATGTTGAATCATGATGAGTATATGTTGGCTACAATCATTTATTATGAGATATGATTAGAATCACTTAAGAATAAAGCCTGTGATTAGAATGTCTTGTGATCTATGAATATATGATGATTTTATAAAGTAAAGCCTTGAGGGTAATTCTTGTAGTAATGAGTGTTGAGTACTAGGGCTTTGAGAGTAAAGTTAATATGTTGAATTATGTATGTAATGGCTTTGAAAGTGAAATCTATATGAGGATGGCAGACTAGTAGATAGTATTGTGGTGGAAGGACTTTAACCACATAATGTACCTTATCAATGTATGAATGATTGAATGTGAAAGGATTCCTCACATGAGTAGGATTCTAGGTTGAAAAGCTTGCTCACCTGAAATGAATCAAAGCATGTTTTGTTATGTTAGCTTGAAGTTGTATTATGAAATCCCTTCATGAATAGCTTGACTTGGTAAGACAAGAAAATTTTGTGATAGCTTGAGTATAAGATCTCATGGTAGCCTTGGATTGAGAAATCATACCCTTCGTAAGGTTAGCTTGAACTAGTATCATAGAATGCTTGCATGGTTGCATGACTTGGTTAGGCCAAACCATTTCATTGGAAGCTAGGATGGAGCAATAGTACCCTTCCTTGAATAGCTTGGATTTGCACGATAGTATTTTTTCCATGGTAGCTTGGTCTAGCCTAGTATGGTGCTATTCTTTGGTAGCCTAGAAATGATAAATTGTAATCATTTGTGTATCATGGCCTGAATTGGTACTTAGTATGGGTGAGATTATAGGGTCTAATCCATGCATTGGACAAGTATGACTTGAAGATACTTATGAAGTGTTTCTCTTATAAGTCGTAAGCTTAACTTCGATTGTTGCTATAGTTGCCTTCCTTGATATGTTTGACTAAATGTGAAGCTAACCTTGTCTATATGAATTAAGCTAATGATGAGATCAAAAGATGGTAAGTATGATTATGATGGCCTAAAAGTGGTACTTAGTATGGGTAAGATTATGGGGTCTTAACCATGCACTGCACAAGTATGCTTTCAGGTTACTTATGAAGTAGTTCTTTTATGTTATGAAGATCTAAAGATTTACTATCCTTATGAACATGGTGTATTTCCTATGTTTATGGATTACGCCTTATGTTGACTAATGCTTATATTATGTCTATGTTGGAGATTATGCTTTCTAATAAGTTGTTATGTTCTTATGATGTTATTATAGCTATCATAGTTTCTACATTTTGTACTAACGCATACTCTTACCTACATTCTTGTAAAATGTAGGGTCCGGTGATATTGAGTTTCATCCTTGTGGCTAGCTTCCTGGTAGAGCAAGGAGTTGAAGATTTGGTGAGTCCTCAAAGCACCGAGGATTTGATCACCTTTCCTTTATGTTCTATCATTTTATACTTAGACTATTGTATAGGCTGCATCCCAAAGATGTACATGTTTTAGATGGCTTAAGACAAATGTTAAAGACTTCCGCTTGTTTTATAAATTAGTTCTATTTACTGTATGTTATGATATGATAAGTGGCTTGTAAGAGGCCTCTCGGGGTCTTGTACACCATGTTACATCTAGGGTATACCCCTAAGTCATGACACAACTAAGTCCAGGCCAAGAACTATGGATGAATCTACGGACCATAGGTCAGACCACGGTTTGTGGTCAGGGCCCGTGGTTTGAGGCCCAAGAATCGTTTCTAACACCAAATGATTGTCCACTAGGACGGGCCATGGGTAAGACCACGGTCCGTCTACTGTGTCTGTCGGTTGGTAGGTCGGTGACTATCAACAGTTATTTCAGGGGTAGTTGGGTCTTTTCCTAATTAATTAATTCCTATACTATGTCGTTTTGCATATGTTTAGGACCCCTATATAACTCTTTTAACCCCCAAATTCACCCCATTTATTTCATTCTGCCAAACTCTGCAAAAGAATCCCAAATATTCTCTCTCTAAAAACTTGAAGAGGAAGAAGAAGGATTCACCTAGGATTGCAAGACAAGGTTCCAATTCTTCCATTGAAGGCTAGAAATTGGAGTTAAGGTATGATAGTTTTCATCCATTGAGTTCCCAAATTCCTCTATTTCAAAAAGTAGACTTGCCCAATTGAGTTAGGGTTTTCTTCAATTAGCATGGGTTCTTATCGTTGTTGATTTAAATCATTTAATTATGATTTTCTATGCATGAATTGATGAATTGGAATGCTTTTATGGTGAATTCCCCTATGAACCCATGTGATTCCTTATTTTTCAAGTTATGAACTATATGTTGAGGAATTTTGATCTCCAAGGAAGAGTTTTATGAAATTGAGCATATATTACTAGTTTTACATGAATTTATGATGAAATATGTAACAACCCTCAAAATGAAGTAGGATAAAGTAGAGCCTCACATAGGTTTTATGCACTAATAACTTGTCAAAATAATGAAGATTAGCCTTTTAAGTCAGTTTTAAAGAGTTTGGAAGTCAAATGTCAATGGACGACCAAGACGTTCGTAAACTACTCTTTTACGTGTCGGTGTGTTCTAGTATGTTGTTCATGTTTTTATGTGTTGTTTGGACTCTAAAATCAGTGGAGGTGACCCTAGTGTCTTATTAAATATTTTTAGGGTCAAAATTATCCGATATGACTCCCCGGGGGCCACCCTAAGGGTCCCCGAAGAGAAACCCAACCTTGGCCAAGCAAGCTGCCAAGGCAGCTTGAAGTTGTGCTTGGAGGGAGCATGTCCGCGTCGCGGACTAGCTCCACCAAGGGCCAAATGTTTGGTCCCTGTCGCAGAATGTACTATCTTGAATTTATTTTATGAAAACTTGGGGGAACACCTCCGCGTCGCGAACTTGTTTCCCGACAAAATCTGCGGAAAAAAAACTCAAGTTTGACTTGTTTAAAAAGTCCAACTAAGTTAGGGGTAGTTTGGGTACTTTGGGGAATTATTATAAACTATTATTCTACCTATTTTAGGGTATTTTAAGTTGGTTAAAACCCTAAAACCTAGAATTAGACCCCATTCTTCAAATTGACCCTTCCCTCTCAAAATAGATTCTCTTAAAAACTCCATTAAAGATCTTGATGAAGCTCAAGCTAGAAGATTGGTTTTCAACTAATTTCTTCTTCAATTTCATGGGTCTTCAATAATTAAGGTATGGTAAATCTTGATTCTTGAATAACCTCTCATTCAAGGATTTCTATCAAAGATTTTCAAAAGTGATTCAGAGACCAAAATTCCCAATTTTCAATCTAAACATGGGTCCTTTGTCAAACGATTTTCTAAATCATTCTATTGATGAATTAATGTGGAATTAAGGTTTTTAGAACAGTTTTCAAAGGAATTCTTGAAGAACATATGATCCCCAAATACTCGAAAATTGGCCTATGATGTGGGTCTTTGTGAATATGATCTCTATTGGTGAAATTATGTTTAGATTATATTGTATTTATGTTTCCTATGAATATATATACTTACTCATGTTGAATTGTTGGTATATTGACGAGTTGAGAATTATGGCCTTATGGGCAAAGTTATGGGTTGATCCTTTTGTTTATAGAATTGTACTTAGATTATATTTATGTTATTGAATTACATTGTTGATTCCTATTGCAATCTATGTCAATTGATTATGAATTGTTGAGGATTGATCCATGGTGATCATGGCTTGGAGAATTGGTAAGTTGACCTAACTTCTAGTCTATAGTATGAAAATTGATGTTGTATGGTTTGATCCACTTATGGTGGAGGTGTTCTCTTATTGTCTATGTATGCATGTTGAGATCATGGCCTTGAAGGCAATAGATGTGAAGTGAATTGATGATTATGATGCATATGTTCATGAACTTGTGTTATGCGGGTTATGCGTGAAATCATCAATGCTAGCATGATGTTTAAAGTATGTTGATGATGAGGAGTATGATGTGAATGATAATGTTAGGGATAAGGTGTGGTCTACATGATTGATTATGTTAAGTAATATTGTGGAATGACCCCTACATATAAGACCCATATATGAGCGTGTGATCCTATACATGTTAGGAGTACCTATTCAATGTTGAATGTGTCCTTGTCTCCCATGATGAAGTGTGGGTGTGTGGTCTAGAATCCCTAAGGGCTTTATAAGTGAATTGCCAATGAATTAGGGACATTGTGAATGTGTTGTGATCCCTTTAAGGGAAGAGCACTCAATAACAATATCAATATTGTTGCTATTATGTCACTATGAGGACCAATTTGCACACACACACGCTCTACATGTATAGCTATAAATATGATGTGTTATGGTGTCTATTGAAAGGTTAACTCTTATATGCACCCTTACATCTTATTATGCATGCAAAGTGTATGATTAGCAAGGTATGAATATGTGTTGTGTAAAGGTGTTTATGTGAAAGTCTTTCTCACATATGTACGCACACAAACACATGAATGAATGAATAAGGTTTATGATAATCTAGTGAAAGTGAGTCTCTTGAGAGTTTTCCTCAATTGTACTCTAAACTAGACAATGTTATGAATATGGTATGACTATGTGAAAGGTCATTCTCACATAATGTAGGTTCTATGATGAAAGGTCATTCTCATCTTAGAACCCTTTGAGCTATATGATATGAGGGATTATGTCCCTAAAGCCTATTTTATGAACTAAAGTTAAATAAAGGCTTACAGATGTTTAAAAAGGGAGTTGGATCTTAGCACCGAGTGAACATGAAAAATGAGCGTGGGGCCTTCATGTTTAGTAAGTCCGGCTTCCCACAAGAGAACCTTCACATTTAGCAAGTTCGGGTTCCCAACATAGATGTTGTCTCATGAGATGGAAACCTCCACGCTTAGTAAGTCAAGGTTTTCTAGTAGCAATCTCCTTGTTACATAACTACGTACCCCCGTAGGTATTAGCTTAGTGGATCCACTAGAAAGCTATTATCTAGGTAGGTCCTACTTTGGCAAGTAGTACCCTCTCTTTTCGAAGTGGGAGTAGAACACTGGATTCCATGTAGCTCACATGGTCTATGTCAGTTATAGCAATGTCTCCCGATAGTTAAGAAATGAACTAAGATAAGAATATGAACTCTATTCATGATTTCTTAAAGAGTTACTTAGTGTAGGTAGGACTATGGACCCTACTTATGCATTGCACAGGTGGACTCTAAGGGAGGTTATGATTAGGATCTTTATGTAATGAAGACTTTGGTCTATGTATGTTAATATGAAAGTATGTTAAGGTTGACTTTACTTATGTCATGACATGAAGTATGATTATGCATGTGAATTACACTTATGACTTCTTAATGGGTTTGCTTAGTATATGTGGGGGTATGGGATTCCATGTGTACATTGCACAAGTGAGCTTTTGAAGGGGTTGTGAGGGTGGTTTACCAATGACATGAACTAAATGGGTTATGACTAATGATGTAGTAAAGGAATGAGTCGTTATATGATGTTATGAAGTATATTGGTCTGATGTCTAATGTTAAATGAGGATGTTATGACTTGTTGAATATTATGTGCCTAGTCTATGGTGGCTTCCTTGGAACACTTGGTGTGAGTAGTATTATGGGATGCTACTTTCACATTGCATTAGTGGGATTTGGGGGTTGTCTTAGGTGATGGTCTCTATGTGAAGACTATGTCTTATGGTGTGCTTATGACTGTATGAATATATGTGGTTGGATTGATGAAGGTTATATGAAAGTTCACCCTTGGTAACCTTAAGGTGATACATTGCACCAAGTACTCCCTAAGGGTTTCTTGATGAAAGGAGTTAAGTTAAAGAGGAAGGTAGTATGGTATGCATTGAATATGCCTAAAATGTTATAAGTGGCTATATGTGCTATTATGAATGGTTTCCATGTGTATGATGATGTATGTGGTTTATATTGTGCCTATTGTACTAAATGTTCTTGAAGATTCTCTAAAAAAGGCATGATGCATGGTTTCCAATTAAATGTCCCTTTTAAAAGCATGTTTTTCATGGTTATCATAATTAGTGCATTCTTGTACTAATACCATTCTTCTTTATCTTTTTACACCAAGTGTAGGTGGTGGTGGCTAAAAGGCCTTTCCTAGAAGTGATGAGCTTCGCTTACTATTCCCAAGTTCGGATGTGTCCTTAAAGATTCAAGGACCTTTATGTTAAAGAGTTTCCTTAAGTTCAATGTACTAGATAGTAGTTTCTTTTGTATTGTAAGGGTTCTGTCCCTCTTGTGTTGTAGTTGTGTTTTAAGATGGCTACCTTTAGACGTAGTATTCCTATTTTGTATTAAAGGTTTAAATGAGGTGATTTGTTAAGCCTTGTGTTATATAATGAAAAAGTTTTAGATTTTCCGTTATTTTTCTATGATAAATGTTATGACGAATGCTAAGGGTATAAGACCTCCGAGAGGTCGAATAAGCTGGTAACGACTAGAGGTGCTCTCAGATCGTAACAAACTTGGTATCAGAGCATAAGGTTATAAAAATGGTCTTAGGATTCAACGTCTCGTGAGCCACGTCTAGTAGAGTCTTGTTCATCGGTGTGAGTCGCGACACATCTATGAGCGACAGGCTATAGGACGATAGAAGTTTCACTTTCTTTATTTCTCTTATGTCGTGTCGTAGAGCTTAACTCCATATGATCTCTCTCTCTCTTATTTTACCTTGTCTGGTGGTCTTCTAGATGTGCTTACTTAGAAGGGGTGATGTTGTAAGGATCGACGGAAGAAAAAGGTGAGTTTTAATGCTTATTATGATGTGGTGACTATATGAGTATATATGAAGGTAGATTTGGAAATCGTATGGTGATGCCAATCATGGCTATGTGCGACCTATGAGGTTGGGAGCATTACATTGAAAATGTTGTATGGTGGTATAGTTCTCATATGATAAGACTTGTTATGGTAAGAATGAAATCATTTTTAGCATGATGAGTTGCTTTATGGTGATGGGTAATGATAGTAGAAAGTCATGGCGTAGATTTGAGGAGTTTTGAAGGAATGTGGTAACTAGTGTGGATTGAAAGTTGCCCTTTCTTTAGGAGTGATGCTTCATGGTTGTCCTTGTGTGAATCGGAGTTCTTGTGTAGGCTTGCCCTAAGAGTGGACGAAGGGGCTTTGTTCCATGAGTTGGGATAGTGTTTTGGTTTAAGGTTAACTTAGAGAGTTGCATGTAGCCCTTAGTCCATGGGAAGGACAAGAAAATAGATGTTGACCAACTCTAAAGAGGATAGTTGTCTTGTAAGGTTGATCTTAAGTATGGTCATTCAAAGAGGGTGCTTAGATAATACCTAGGCATGGTTCAGCGGAAAGTTACACCAAAGGTGATGATAAGGGTATGTGTAATAAAGAGTTGATTAAGCTCACCCCAAGTGGGGGATAATGTGCCTAGATGGTAAGGTTTTGAGTGCCCTTAATAATTCTACATTGAACTTCCTTGAGTTCTCCATGTTGAGAACCACTTTGGGTGATAGATATGAAGTAGAGTAGTATAGATACTCATTTTCTTTGGATTCTCGAAATCCTCACCTAAGGGAGTATAGTGAAGATTTAGTGGAGAATGGTTCCTGCCTTAGAGATAAAGAAGGTAATGATTAAAGGAGTTTGCATAACTTGATCCCAAGAGAGGGACATTGTGCTTAATTGGTAAGTGTCAGTTCTCTTGGTTACTTTAATGTGTTCTTAGATGGGTTTACCCTAAGTGGGGGATGATGAGTAAGTAGTAAGGTTGTTGATATCCTTATATTTTCCTTCTATTCTTATCCAAGCTTGAGACCAAATAGTTCCTAGTAGCTTGTTCATGTTTTGGAGTCTTGCATATGATTATGAGCTGCATGATCTCTGTATGTTATGCATGTCCTAGAAGACACTATGTTATGCATGTTTGAAGGATTCTTATTACATAAAAATGGAATTTTAGTAATAAAATTCATGTTTCTCATTTCAATATGCATCTTTATATGGTGAATGCACTCTTGACTTCATGAGGAAGAGAGTATGAGCATGCTTAGGTTAGAAGTTGAGAATTTCTCATTAAATGAATTGACCTTTGTGTAATGCTTGCTTATGAGTCTTATGATGCCATGTGTGTATGTTGTGACTAGGAGAAGGTAGTCCCTCCTTGAACATAACTAAACATAGTAAAGACAAGTATGTTCTTGATAGTATGATGATGAAATGATAAGACTAGTAGATGATCTGTAATCCTCATGTTAGGATGCAACTAGTATGAATTGCTTAATTGCCTCATGAGTGGAAATGTTGATCATGTCTATGTGTGCATTTGAAAGCCATTGCATAATGGACCCTATGATGATATAAAAGTGGTAAATACCATGTCATGCTTAGGAGAAGGTAGTTCCTCCTATGAACATGAGAAAGGCCTATGTGGTTTATGCATTATGAGTGGGTGAATAAAGTTTCAACTTGCTCGTATTGCATGAGTTGATTTGAAGTGCATTCTTAAATGATTTCTTATGATAAAGTTGCATAATGTGCTTTAATGAGATAGTTGTATGTTGTGTATTGTGAGCTGCTAGTTGGGTCATTGAGTCCTCGGAAGTATTTTAAGTGTCATTCGAGGACGAGTGTTCGTAAGTGGGGGATATTGTAACAACCCTCAAAATGAAGTAGGATAAAGTAGAGCCTCACATGGGTTTTATCCATTAATAACTTGTCAAAATAATGAAGATTAGCCTTTCAAGTCAGTTTTAAAGAGTTTGGAAGTCAAATGTCAAGTGACGACCAAGACGTTCGGAAACTAGTTTTTTACGTGTTGGTATGTTCTAGTATGTTGTTCATGTTTTTATCTGTGGTTTGGAGTCTTAAATCAGTGGAGGTGACCCTAGTGCCTTAATAATTGTTTTTAGGGTCAAACCATTCAGATACGACTCCACGGGGGCCACTCTAAGGGTCCCCGAGGAGGACCACACAACCTTGGGGCCAAGAAAGCTACCAAGGCAGCTTGAAGTTGTGCTTGGAGGGAGCTTGTCCGCATCGCGGACTGGCTCCACCAAGGGCCAAATGTTTGGTCCGCGTCGTGGACATGTCATGAATTTAATTTACGAAAACTTATGGGAACACCTCCGCGTAGTGAACTTGTTTCCCGACAAAATCAGCGGAAAAAAAACTCAAGTTTGACTTGTTTAAAAGGTCCAACTAAGTTAGGGGTAGTTTGGGTACTTTGGGGAATTATTATAAACGGTTATTCTACCTATTTTAGGGTATTTTAAGTTGGTTAAAACTCCAAAACATAGAATTAGACCCCATTCTTCAAATTGACCCTTCCCTCTCAAAATAGATTCTCTCAAAAACTCCATTGAAGACCTTGATGAAGCTCAAGCTAGAAGATGAGTTTTCAACTAATTTATTCTTCAATTTCATGGATCTTCAATAATTAAGGTACTGTAACTCTTGATTCTTGAATAACCTCTCATTCAAGGAATTCTATCAAAGATTTTCAAAAGTGATTCAGAGACAAAAATTCCCAATTTTCAATCTAAACATGGGTCCTTTGTCAAACGATTTTCTAAATCATTCTATTGATGAATTAATGTGGAATTAAGGTTTTTAGAACAGTTTTCAAAGGAATTCTTGAAGAACATATGATCCCCAAATACTCGAAAATTGGCCTATGACGTGGGTCTTTGTGAATATGATCTCTATTGGTGAAATTATGTTTAGATTATATTGTATTGATGTTTCCTACGAATATCTATACTTACTCATGTTGAATTGTTGGTATATTGACGAGTTGAGAATTATGGCCTTATGGGCAAAGTTATGGGTTGATCCTTTTGTTTATAGAATTGTACTTAGATTATATTTATGTTATTGAATTACATTGTTGATTCCTATTGCAATCTATGTCAATTGATTATGAATTGTTGAGGATTGATCCATGGTGATCATGGCTTGGAGAA
>JAJOOH010008222.1:0-43307 GCA_029582605.1 Solanum gracilifrons
TTTTAGTAGTCGTAATTTGGTTACCCAAATCCCCCCCCCCCCCCCATTTGATATTAATTGTCAAGACCTTGTAATTTAATTTATTGTTGTGAAATTTCTATTTCTACAAACGATTAGAACACTATTTTACTTCTTCATCAAATTTTTTATCGTATCACTCCCTGTGGGATAAACCCCAACACTTAGTTGGGTTTATACTTGTTGGTGACTGCCTACACTTAGAATCAGATGAAGTGTAGTTGAGCATATAAAAAATGGAACCGCTACCGGGGATTGGTGGTTAGAATTCGTTTATTGAAGTTTAGTCGTGAACCAATTTTGTCGTAGTTGAATTATCTTATTTGTGTTGTCTGTTCGCTTCTCTTAAACAAGTGAAGTGATAAGTGTCAATGGGAGCGCCAACTTGGGAACAACGATGACATCGGGAATTTGCATAATGTCAATGAAGATTTCTTGGGAAGTGCGGGTGCTATCTGATTGCCTCTGAATGTGGGTAATGCACCACGTGACCAAACCTATGTTGCAACTATTGCAAATGAAGGGTATCTTTGGATGCCTTTCTCACGAGGAACCTCATGACCACATCCGAAACTTTGCGGATGTGTGTGGGCCATTATCTTTCAAGAACATCACTCAGGACTCTGTCGGACTTCATTTGTTTCCCTTTACTCTAATGGGGGAGGCAACGAAGTAGTTGGCCGATTTACCAAGGGAATCAATCACTTCGGAGGAGGAGTTCACTAAGGCATTTTATGTAAGTTCTCCCGCTTTTTAAGATTGTGAAGTTGAGGGAAAATATCCAGAAATTCAAGAGAGTGGATGGCGAATCTATTCATGAGATACAACTGAGGTTCCAGAAGTTGCTGCTCCAATTTCTAACTCACGGACTACCGGACAATATGTTGTTACAATATTTTTACCAGAGCCTCAACTCAGTCAATAACGGTATGGCAAACCAACTCATTTGAGGAGGACTCATGGGACAACCGTTTGACATAGCATTTACCTTTCTTGATGAGATGATAAAAATCAATTGCGCTTGGTACACTAGAGAAGATCAGGTGTCTCCTTTGAACTTTGGGATGACAAAGGAACAAATGAAAAAGAACCAAGAACGATATGAAAGCATGGCCAAAATGATGACCAGATGGACCTATTGAACAAACATGTCATGGGAAGTGGCTCCAAGGGTGTGAATGCGGTTGGAATTAGTGGAGTAAATCTTGATGAAGCACAGTTTGAGGCCATGTACAATGAAGAAGTGCATTTATTAGTAAATTAGGCAGAAGGTTTTCACCCGAACTACCCAAGGCCTGGTGGAAATCAAGGTTGGAACATGGACCGCAATGATGGTTGGAGAAACCTAGTCAGGGAATGGCATGACCATGGTACAAATTGAAGGGAAAGAGATGGCGACAAAGAATGATATGTGCCTCCTCATGAGCATTAAAAGCCAAAAGATCCAAGGGTTGATCCTAAAAATTTCTGCACTAAAGATAAGCTTGCTCGTATTCTAAACAAAGTGGAAGGATCGGAAAAGGTGCTAAAGGAAATGAAAGATGAAGTCTCCTCTCTGAACCAAACATTTACTTCACACTCGGTGTCTATTAAGCAGCTGGAAACAAAGATGGGTCAAATCTCAACTCATTTGAATCCAAGGCCAAAAGGATGTTTACCGAGTGATACCATGGTTAACCCGAAGAATGATGCTTTAAAGCGTTTCTTCATCGTGCCATGAAGTTAAATAAGGCGCTTCTTGGGAGGCAACCCAAGTTTTAGTTTTAGTTTTTGTTATTTGTATTATGGGTGTTGGATGTGAAGGTTGAAAAATTCTAATTCGTAGAATAGGCAATTGGGTGAGCTCAGAACCCATTCGGCGAATCGCCGAGTGGGTTGGTGAAGCCTGATGTGGATCGCCTTTTTGACCAAAAAAAGGTTGGAGTTCTAGTAACTTTTGAGGGAAACGAGACAATAGGCGCATCACCGAATGGTTCAGTGACATAAGTGGACATCGTCGATCGAGGCACAAACTAAAGAGTCAAAAGGCTTCCAACTGTTTTAAATTCAAAATTCCTCTTAATTTTGCAATTTCGGCTCTTGAACTATTACAACTTCATATTAGATCATATTTTTTGTTAAATTGTTTTGTGGGTATTGATTTCACGTATCAGGACACTACTTCCAGTTCAAGTGCCAACGATTGTGAGCTTACATATAACCCAACTGAATGGGTTAGGGTCGAGTCCCAAGGGAGCAGTTAGTAGTCGAGAATCAATTAGAAAAGTAAAACTATGTTCTAATCAATCATAGCTATAAATATTTACGAATAAAAGCATACTAAATCAAAAAGTGACACAAATGTCAATTATCAATAGGGGTTTTTGTATATTTTACTAGTAAACAAAAACAGCAAAAATATAAAGATGAGAATAGGGAGACGGGATTCTTGGGATGTGATAGGAATATGGGCTAAATAAACAATCGGGTAAATTTTAATGATAGTAAATTGCTGAACATTTGTAACTAAGCTAGACTTTAGTGGGGGTAAATTTTCTCTCGAACAATTTACCCCGAATCAAATCGATTTCTCTCGAACACTGATTTGCAGCAATTAAGCACAACCTTCACCTTAGCCCATTCACTCTCTCAAGCTTAATGTATGGTAGAGTGTCTAGGATTCACTCTCTCGAGCTGAACCCACGACGACCTAATAACCACAGGCTATCTATTTAGGAGTTTTGGTTTTAAAACGTCTCTCTCGAGCAAGCCAAAAACATGAAGATGAATTCGTATTTGCAACAACAATCTCGTTAAATTCAAACACAACTACTAAACGAAATCACATTTAAACAACAAATAGACTATCTATGAGCAATACCCAATAGTAAATTTAATGCATATTCACATAATCACACCCCAAGAATTGGGGTTTTAGCAAGACATGATAAAGAGATAGAAATTGATACTGAAAAATGATTCCATCAAATGGGTATGATAGAAAATGTCTTTAGATGAAGATTCTTTGATGCCCACTTCCAATTTCTTGGAGATGAAAACCTTCAAAGCTCAAGAACAATGTCTCCCAAAAACTCTAAGAACTTAAACTGAAGTCTCAGCTCATGAATACTCTAAAATTCAATAATAATTTGATACTAAACTACTTATTTAAATGGGTCTTTATAGTTTTCGAAAATTTGTGCTGTGAAGGACCACTTGGCACAGTTAGTCGGGATTGCTGATACACTCGGTGATCCGCCATTTGGTCTTGTTCATTGCCTTTCAGCTTTTGTCTTCAACATCTTCGCGTTTTGAATCATTGGGTGATATGGGGCTGCTTCGCGGAACTGTTTGGCGACGCACCGACTGCTCCCTTGCATCGCCAACTTGATCTTTTCCTTCAGGGCTCAGCACACTGGAACATTAGGCAAGATTAAGGCCATTTGGCAACTCCCCTAATGCATTAGGCGATCCTCAGGCCTTCATTTCTTCGTTCTTTCAGCCGCCTTGTTCCTTTTTTTGCTTGATAGCCTTCATGCTTTGTCTCTCAATTGAAATACCTTAAACTTAAGTATTTACATCAGTTATTGATGCAAAATATGCATTTGAGAACACTAAATCTATCAAAATAAAGCCCTAAATATGTCCAAATTGTGGACTCATCAACACCCCCAACTTAAACTTTTGCTTGTCCTCAAGTAAAACTCAAGTTCAGTAGTTCAAAAGGGTGTCCCAAACAGTGCTACACAAGACTCAATCAGGAATGTGCACACAAGACTCAACTTACTCATGCAAGGATCAATTATGTACTCAAGGACTCAAGTTGTGACACACCATTATCAAAGATTCTCAAGCTCACAATACTTGCTTCAAATGCAAAAAAAAAGCTCAACAAAAATGTTCAAATGCCCTATGCCCTCACATAAAAAATGATTCCATTTTCACAAACAATGGTTTAATCATTTTAAAGTTCCAGAATCAAATGGAACACTCACACTCACAAAGATGAACATAATGCATGCTTTCACCCATAGGTTTGCCCGTATTTTCTAATTGACAATTGCTCCAGCTCACTCAAGATCAAAAAGGTCTTTTCAAGGCTTGTAATTGGGCTGAGTGCCAAGGTGCGGCCATTTAGGCTCAACGACTTTTATCTTCATGAAATGTGGTGCTCACAACACTTCCTTTTCTCTCCTTTCATCATTTTTTTAGTGCTCATAAGTCATCCCATTATTCACTTTCCATGGGTTGCCCGGAAACCCCATTTCTTTTTGTATTTTCATTAATTTTATTCCACGACTTTTTCTTTTTCATTCTTTGCTTCTCTTTTTCTCAATTTTTTTTTGTATGAAGGGTTCCATTTTTCTCAACACCATGGGTTAAAGGTGACTTTTCTTGCATTTCTTCACTTGCGTTTTCTTTTCACCACACCCCAACTTAGGATTTTGGCCTAAGTTGGCTATTCAATCAACCTCAAATCAAGAGGATTATAGGTAGTGGATTAAGTAAGGTCATGTTTTCATCAAGTTTATTTCAAAGAAGGGTAAGACTCAAGGGGTGTTCAAAAGAGGTTCACACTCACAAGGTAGGCCACAAAAGAGGTTTATGTCAAATTGTTTCACACTTTTCAAAGTTGCCTAAGATCATATCATGTGGTCACATCACTTTGTCAATTGGACTAACGGGGCAAATTCTAGGTGTCACCATGCATCGTTCACGGTAAGCTCATCAGACACGGCAATGACACCAAAGTCAAACAAGACTCCACACTTTCGCTAGTGTGCAACGATCATCATAAGAGAATCGATTTGATACTTGGCTACTCACAACGAGATGCAAAAAGTTCACATATTGTCTATGTAACTTCATTTGGTCTCATCGTAGCCGCACATTCATGTTCACTCGATTATGAGCACTATTCAAGTCCTCGGTATTGATCAAAATTTTGACTCAAATTTGCCAAAGAATAGCCACATTCAAGTACATTCAAGAATGGGCCAAAGTTGTTTTTAGAAGGGTCAAAAATAATTTACAGTTAAAGCACAAGGAGCCACAAGCTCTAACAACCACAAAAAGCAGCAGTGTAACAACACAATTTTTAGCTCAAAGCCCAAATATCTAAACAAAATAAGAATTACGAATGACACAAAATAAAAGGTGGGCCTCACACCACCACAAATAAAAGTATTTATCCTCAAATGCAAACACGCTAAAAATATTTAACAATCAAAAGAAATAAAGACAAAGAGGGACAAGCTAAAAATATTTAACAATCAAAAGAAATAAAGACAAACAGGGAGGTAAAAAAGTGATCATGTCTACGCAGTTGCTCCATCTGTCTGGGCATCAGTTCCCAGTGCGTCAGTATAGACTGGGGCATCAATCCTCAAAGTCCCTTCAAAAGGAACAATAGCACCAGACTCATCAGGAGTTGCTACAAGTGTATCCGCCAAAGTTTTTTGCACAACTACATAGATTCTCCGGGCCCATGAAGGAATAGATGGGTCTTGTGGATTGGTCTTCCTGTTAGAACTGGACCTCTTGCCTTTGCCTTTGTTTCCAGGTTGAGGTTCTTGCTTTCCCTTCTTAGGAGGGTTCGACCTTCCTTTATCTAATTTGAAATTCTGTGCTCGTATCAGTCGGGGTGGCATGATTCTCTTAGCAACTTTAGGTCTAGCCATGCCTGCAAAGCCTCGAGAAAAAGTTAGAAAATATTCGACAAAAAAACACAGACAATCAGTTGCAGGCTAACTTGCCCAACCTTTCGGCGAATTGCCAACATCATTTGGTGAGCATGAATTAGCTCGCCGAAAGTTACAGTGCAAAAAGGGTTCAGGGGTGCAGACAAAGGGCGGTAAAGAAGACTCTTAGCGAGTCACCGAGTGCCTTCGGCGAGGTCAGGCTTCTCGCCGAAAGTTACAGAGCCCAACAACAAATAAAGCATGAGATTGAAGGTGAGATGGGGACATTAGGCGAACCGCCGAGTGATTCGGCGAACTCGACCCAACTCGTGAAATGACTCAACGTGCCTATTTTTAACTCAACTTCTCAAAATCAACCTCGCAACCCTCGAAAACACAATTAAAGCATGCACAACACAAATTCAAATAAAACCTAGAACATTCAAGCACTACTAACATAATTTTAATATATTTCAATGCACCAAGCTACGGGATTTTAACAGTCAAAACACTATTGGCTAAATATCAAATTAAAATCGGCATTTAAGCATACTTATCCTATTAGAGAGGACTAGCATACGACAACATAGTAAGATCATTTGCATAAGAGTTCAAAATGTCAAAAACAAACTTAAGGATCAAGAAACCAACCTTTAATGCTGATTAAGTTAAGATTGAATCGCTAGGCGACAATGTTATCTAAGTTCCGAGCACAATTCGACGACTAAAACACTTAGAGAATGCAAAAATAAAGAGAATAATGTGCATGTGTGAGTTTGTGAAGCGTTGAAGAGCAGGAAAGTTAAGGATTTTGAAAAGTATAACCTCTTGGCCTTAAAAACCATCCCGTTTATGCCCGTTCGGCGACATTAATGTTACTCACCCATTAACTCGGCAAAGCGCCGAGAAGGCACTTACCTCGCTGAATTTTACAGGACTTCTATTTGAGTTAGAGATCTAACGGCGGACTATTTTGGGGTTGCCGACTAGGTCGGCGTCTCGCCAATAATTTCCTGGTTTTCACCGAAAGTTACAGACTCCAAGTTAAATTTGTCCTTAGTCCAATGGCGGTCTGAGTCGGGGTCGCCGACCCTTTCGGCGATGCACCGTTCAGGCTTTTTCTCTCAAATATTCCTCTTTCCGAACACATTCCAGACATTAACCTGCATAGCCAACACACTATTATTCCAAACAAAGAAAGATAAACAAATAAGAAAACTTGGGTTTCCTCCTAAGCAGCGCCTTAGTTAACGTTGCGGAACGATGCAAGCCCACCTTCAAACCTCATTCTTGGTGTTAGCCATATTGTCACTAGTTAGAACCCCCTGCTGTCTCAGGTTGAGATGAGACAATATATATGACCCATTTGGGTCTCCAACTACTTGATCGACATTGAATGAGAGGTGACGGTCTGGCTAAGGGTAGACACATCTTCTTTCATTTCTTTTAAAATCTTGTATGAACCTTCAACTTTGTTGAGGATACGAGATAGCATATCCTTAGACCTACCACCTTCCGGATCCTTTGGCTTTTGGCCCTCATGGAGAGGCACATACCTATCCTTCTCCCTATTCTTCCAATTTGGATTACGGTCCCTCCATTCATGATCTCGATCCTTCCAACCTTCATCCCTAGCCCAACCTTGGTTACCACCCTGCCTCGAGTAGTTTGAACGATAGTCACCGCCTTGGTTGGCTAGGGAATTTACCTCTTCAATATACAAGGCTTCAAACTTGGACTCATCCGAATTAACACACCCGACACCCAAGGCATTGACACTGCGAGCACCAGCTCCTATGATATTTTAGACAAAATATCAAGTTGTGTCATGATCTTGGCCATGTTTTGGTCCCTCTCTTGGTCCTTCTCCATCTGTTCCTTGGTCAGTTTACATGTGAGAGGGGAGACCTGGTCTTCACGGGTATACCACGCCCTGTTTATGGTAGTCATGCCATCCAAGATCTGAGACGCTATCACATAAGATTGTTGCATCAAACCTCCCTGAAAAAGTTGGTCAGCAACACCTTTATTTACCGAGTCAAGACCCTGGTAAAAATAATACAGTAGCATGTTATTAGGCAAGCCATGAGTTGGGCATTGAAGCACCAACTTCTTGAATCGCAGCCAAGTTTTGTGTATTGGATTACCTTCTAGATGCTTAAAGCTTTGATTGCTATCCCAAAGAGTCATCATCTTCGAAGAAGGAAAAAATCGTACTTGAAATGTGGTAACCAACTCCTCCCATGAAGAGATTAATTCACGTGACAATTCATCCAGCCACTTGTACGCCTCTCCCATCAAAGAGAATGAGAATAACCTCAACCAGACCGACTCTTGGGAGATTTTCTTGAAAGAGAACGGTCCGCATAAATCCATGAAGTTTCTAATATACTCATGAGGGTCTTCATGAGCCAAGCCACTGAAAAGCCCCTTTAGTTGCAAGAGTTGCAACATGGTATTCACGATGTGAAATATAGCATTCCCTTGGCCGGAGCCAAGCGAATGGCACCAATACCGCCCATGAGATGGGGGTCATTAGCATGAGGTTCGTTCACATCGTTTAGGTTTCCGATGTCGTCTTGATGGCCTACTTGGCTGCCATTGCTGCCGTTTACGCTCATACTTCCTGTTTTCAACACAATCAAGTAAAACAAAACTAAAAATTAAGTAGAACTATCACTAACAAGACAAAAATTCAACTTAACTAAAAATTCTCAACTAGCACCACTCCCAGGCAGAGACGCCATTTTGAATTTACGTATCCTCACACTACTTCTAGTTCAAGTGCCAACAATCGTGAGAAGTAATATAACCCAACCGAATGGGTTGGGGTTGAGTCCCAATGGAGCAGTTAGTAGTCGAGAATCAAGTAGAAAAGTAAAATTATGTTCTAATTAATCATAGCTATAAATATTTACGACTAAAAGCATACTAAATCAAAAAGTGACATGAGTGTCTATTATCAATGGGGGGTTTTGTATTTAACTAGGAAACAAAAACAACGAAAATATAAAGATGAGAATACGGAGACGGGATTCTTGGGATGTGAAAGGAATATGGATTAAAATAAACAACTGGGTAAATGTTATTGATAGTAAATATTGAACGTTTATAACTAAGCTAGACTTTAGTGAGGGTAATTTTTCTCTCGAACAATTTACCCCGAATCAAATCGGTTTATCTCGAACACCGAATTGCAGCAATTAAGCATAGCCTTAACCTTTACCCATTTACTCTCTCGAGCTGAATGTGTAGGAGAGGGTCTAGGATTCACTCTTTCGAGATGAACCCATGACGTCCCAATAACCACAAGCTATCAATTTAGTAGTTTTGGTTTGAAAACCTCTCTCTCTCGCAAGCAAAAAACACGAAGATGAAATCGTATTTGCAACTACAATCTCATTAAATTCTAACACAACTACTAAATGAAATCACATTTAAACAGCAAATAGACTATCAATGAGCAATACCCACCAGTAAATTTAACGCATATTCACATAATCACACCCCAAGAATTGAGGTTTTAGCTAGACATGATAAAGATATAGAAATCGATATTGAAAAATGTTTCCATCAAATGGGTACGGTAGAAAATGTCTTTACACACGTCTAAGATGAAGATTCTTTGATGCCCACTTCCAATTTCTTGGAGATGAAAACTTTCAAAACTTGCAAAGCCCAAGAACAATGTCTCCCAAAAACACTAAGAGCTCAAACTGAAGTCTCAGCTCAAGAATACTCTAAAATTCAATAATAATTTGATACTAAGCTACAAATTTAAATGGGTATTTATAATTTTCAAAAATTTATGCTGCGAAGTACCACTCGGCCCACTTAGTCGAGATCTATGATACACTCGGTGATCCACCCTTTGGTCTGGTTCATCGCCTTTCAGCTTTTTCCTTCAACATCTTTGCATTTTGAATCATTGGGTGATATGGTGTGATCCTTATCGTGACCAATGAAACTAACCTACAGTATGATTATCTACGATCGTCGATAGTATAGTGACCCAACTAAAGGTTGGGGTCGTGTCCCAAGGGAGTGGTTTCGAGAATTAATAGAAAAATAAAATTTAGCTCAAATTACTTATAGCTAAAGATATTAACAAAAAAAAACATTGTAAATTAAAGGGGGCGACACAAAAGTGTCAAATATAGATTGGGGTTTTGTCACAAGTAGTAAAAACAACAAAAATTTAAAAGAAAATCAAGTATAGGGAAATGTTCTTGGGGTGTGACCGCAATACAAGTTGAGATAAATCGTTGGGTACATGCTATCAATAGGAGATTTGCAAGATAATAATGACTAGGCTAAACTTTAGATGGAAATAAGTTCCCTCTCGGGAAACTTACCTCGTTTCAAATGGGTTCCTCTCGAACACCAATTTCCCGGATGAAGACCAGCCTATGCCTTACCCCACTTACTCTCTTGATCTGAGTGTTAGGATATGGGATTAGGGTTCACCCTCTCAGGCAGAACCTCATGTCGACCCACTCCTTAGGCCATCAGTCTAGTGGTCTTGGTTTCGTGACCTTCTTCTCGGGCAAGCCGAAAACACATAGGTGGTTTTGTATTTGCAACTACAAACCCATTAAATTAAATCACAACCACTAGGTGAAATCACCATTAAAATACATCCACCCCTATCAGCAAGCAAAACCCAACAACAATATCAATACATATTTGCTAAATCACACCGCAAGAATGGGGGTTTTAGCCACACATCAAGAAATAACAAAATACACCTAAAATTATACTAAAATCAAATGGGTATAAGAAATTAAACCTTGATTTAAGCAAATGAAGAAGAATGGAGAAGACCTACTTCCAACTTGGGGAAGATAAAATCCTTCTCTCTTCAAGTCTCCCACAAAACCCTCTCCAAACTTGAGAGAAAATATCTAAAAAGTACAATTCTATTATGAAAATAATAATAATAATGGTTCGGGACTTGTAAAATTAATAAAGTGTTTAGTATTTATAGCCATAAGAAATTAGTGCAGAGGGATAGTTCAGTGAAGTTAGTCGAGTCTGCCGAATGAATTGGCGACTCGCCCTTCTTTTGTCTCATCGCCGTTGAGTGCTTACCTATAGTATCTTCACGTTCTGGACCATTGGGCGGTATATTACTGCTTCGCGAAACTATTCGGCGAAGTGCCGACTGCTTCTTTCATCGCCTTTTTGATCCTCATTCTTCAGGGCTTCGCATATTGGAACAAAGGGTGGAGTCTGTCCTTTCGTCGAATCGCCAAAGGTTCTTGGCGATGCCCATGCTTTAGCTACTTCGATCTTTCAGCCTTTTTGTTCCTTTTTGCGCCTAAGTGTCCATGCTTCAACTAAAACTTCAAATATCTGAAACTTAAGAGTTTTCATCAGATATTGAGACAAAATAAGCATTCGAGGACACAATTTCTGTCAAAATAAAGCCCTAAATGAGTCCAATTTGTGTACTCATCAACACCCCCAGCTTAAACTTTTGCTTGTCCTTAAGCAAACTTGAATTTAGCCGTTCAAAAAGGGTGTCTCAAACAGTGCTACACAAGACTCAATCATGAGTGCACACAACAAGACTCAATTTACTTATGCAAGGATCAATTTTGTACTTAAAGATTCAAGTTGTGACACACTATTACCAAAGATTCTCATCTCGCAATACTTGCTACTTGTGCAAGTTGAAGCTCAACAAAAAGTATCTAAATTCCCTCACATGAAGAATGATTCCATATTCACACACAAGGGCTAATCAATTCAGGATAAGGAATCTGATGCAACGCTCACACTCAGAAAAAGGAACACAATGCATTTTTTCACCCATAGGTTTGCCCTTATTTTTCAATCAACTTTCGATTCGGTTTACTCAAGATCAAAAAGGTCTTTCTAAGGCTTGTAATGGGGATTAGTGCAAATGTATGGTTATTTAGGGTCAGTGGCTCATTTTTCGTGGGATGTGGTATCCTCAAGGCATTCCCTTCTTTTCCTTTATCGATTCATTTTCTTGTACTTCTATGTCACCTTTTTATTCACCCTCATGGATTGCTTGGAAACCCGATTTCTTTTGTACTTTTTTTTTTGAATTGAATTGAAGGGGTTTCCACTTATGCAATACCATGGGTTAGGGGGGACTTTTTCTTGCACTTCTTGACTTCTCCTTTTCCTTTTCACCACATCCCCAACTTAGGCTTTTGGTCTAAGTTGGCTATTCGCTAAACAACCACTCAAGAGGATTGTAGATAATGGTTCATGTAAGTTCTATGGTTCATCAAGGTTCTTCCAAAGAAAGGTAAGGCTCAAAGGGTGTTCAAAAGAGTTTCACGCGCTCACGGGTAGGCCACAACAAATGTATATGTCAAATTTTACTCACACTCTTTAAAATTTCCTAAGATCATATCAAGAGGACACCTTTCTAAATTAATCAGACTAACAGGGCAAATTCTAGGTTTATTCATGCAGGTTTCAAAGCAAGCTAATCACACAAGGCATCGATATTTAAGTCAAACAAGACTACACACTTTCGCTAGTGTGCAACGGTCATTAAAGAGAATCAATTCGATAAATGGCTAATCACAACGAGATGCAACGAGTTAACATATTGTCTAGGCAACTTCATTTGACCTCATCGTAGCCATACATTCATGTTCGTTCAATTGAGAGCACAATTCAAGTCATCGGTATTGATCGAAACCGATACTCAATTTTTTGCGAAAGAACAGCCACAATCAACTCACAAAGGGTGGCAAAAATGTGCATAAAATTCAATTTTTTTTGGAAGGGTCAATATCATTTGCAATTTAAAAACAAAAGAGAGACATGAGCTCAAACATCCACGAAAAGCAGTGTGTAAACACAATTTTAAACAGAACAACCCAAATATAAACAAAACATGAATCAAAAATAGCAAACAAAAGGTGAGCCCTCCCCACTACAAATAAAATTATTTGTCCTCAAATGCAAGTAATAAAGAAACCAAAAGGCAAAGTAAGGAAAGATAAGACATAGAAAGAGGTAAAGAGGGATCCTGTCTATGTAGTCTCTCTATCTGTCAGGGCCTTAGTGGCTGATGTGGTAATTTGTATATGGGCATCAGTACCCGGAGTGACCACCAGAAGGGCTAGCTCCATTGGATCCCGTAGCAGGAGACTGTACTAAAAAGCTTGCACAACAGCATTTATCATGATTTCTTCAATCCTGGCTATGTCATCCACTGTAACTTCCTCAAACATCTCTTCGTCAGTTTCTGCGTTTGGTTCAGGATCGATTGTATTCTCTCTTCCATCTCCATGTCCTGTGGTAATCTGAGGTATTTCAGGCATATATGGAATCTTTACTATTTCAAAGACGATGGATACATCGGTGGACTTCATGTGGTCTATATCTTTTCGTAGTTCAGCAATGGCAACTTTTGAAGTTGTTACCTCCTCTGTGGACCCTTGGTTATCCTCACACATCGCTATTCCTGCCGCTAGGGCATCAATGGTAGTGCTCAAAGGTGTCACAACATTAGTCAAGGCAATCTGGATTATGTCTTGAATAGAGGCCTCTAGGTTCGCAGCTCGACGGTCCGCAGAAAGAGCTAGCTTGTCCCATCTGGAGTAGAGACACCCGGGTGAGTGGAAGTCGGTAATCAGCAGCAACAGTGGTCGGTTTTGGCAATTGTACAACAATAGAATAACCTGGAGAATCAACATGAGTAACAGTGGCAATGGATATACCTGAAGGTCCAATGGTCGGATGTGTCTCTGCAGGTGATGATTCTGTGTTTACTATCTTTATCGATGTTGCCTTTTTCTTTTCTGCCTTATCTTTAAGATACTCGGCTTCGATCCTCTGGACATTAGTAGAGGCTATGTGCATCACTTCTATGTCCTTCCTGACATCCCAAAGCACCTGGGCTCGTTTGCATAATTTTGTGATCAAGACTGGAAATGGAAGTGAGGTTCAGCTCTGTTTTTCACACACGAGTATCTCTGAAGCAATGATTGTACCCAAGATTATCTGAGTCTTCTCTATGGCGCAATCCAACCAGGCTGCCTTGGCAAGGCGAATGATCGATTTATTTTGGGATGGCATAATTGTGCTACTGATAAAATCAAATCAGAACCTTGTGGCTATGTTTAGTTCTTTCTTTTCAAGCGGAACTCCTCCCACCGCTTACTTTGGAGTTTCATCTGCAATTAGTGGGGTTAAGCACTCTTTCATCTCTTCCAGCTTATTTGTTCTAATTAGATACTGGCAGTGATCCCCAATATTTGTGGGCATGCCAAAGACTGCATTGATTTCCTCATTATCACACTTCACTCTCCTACCTCTGACAACCACATAGCTAACTTCTCTAAAGGTTGCCGCTATTTGCTTTTATTGGGGTATTAGTGCACTATATGCACTGTAGAACTCTCTTACCCAGTTTTGAATATAAGGGCCACGGGGTCTAGTGAAGATTTGGAACTTGTGGTATCTCAGACACTCCATTATCTCTGGGTATCTATCTATAACCTCGTCTATGGATAGACACTTTTCTTCCAGAACTGTCCTCAACACGTCAGCCTTTTCTTGATTTGATTTTGACTAAGGACCTTGTACGAGAGATGCTAATACCAGTGTCAGCGCTAGAACTGGAGGTGCAGTAATTTTAGGCTGGGGAGTCCTGGCCCTGGGTGAATCATTCTGCCTCTTAACTCGCCGCACAGCCCTGTCTAATAATTCAAAGGTCGTGTGTTTGCCTTTCCCTTTCTCGCAAGTTTTGGAAAGTTTAGCAACTTTGCTTCTGAATGTATGTACATCCTTGCTCGCTGTAATCCCTTTTGTTCTATCTTGGTGTGGCTTGCTTCTTCCTGCAACTTTAGATTTAGCCATTTCTTCAAAGAATTTGAAAAAAGTCAGAACAACTAGATCGAGTTTTAGAGAAACACAATTGCAGCAGGATTTGCCAAATAGCTTAGCGAATCGCCGAAGGTTTTGGCGAGCTCTCTTTAGCGCTTAGAATAATCTAAACTCATCAGAAAGTCACATCACACGACATTGGAAAAAATTACTTGAAATGAGAGCATCTATATAAAAATTAAATGCAGGGTTTGGAGAGCCAACCTTTTATGCAGATTGGATCAAGATTGTGATGCTAAGCAGAGGGTTATTACAGATCCAAGCACTACTCAAATAGCTAAAATACTTACGTTTTGCAAAAATTCTGAAAATACTAAGTAGGTGCGATTTTTGCGAGAATCGAGTGTGAGGGGTATGAAAAAAAAGTTGAAAGATAAGGCCCGTGGTTTTATAAATCCCATCCAGATCTAACCCATTCAGCGACATTATTTGGGGTTGCTTGGCTACTCGGTGATCCACCGAGTGTTCATCTACCTCGCCAAGTTTTACAGGACCCTTAACCAAAGTGAGGATCCAAACGGCGGTCTTTGTAGCGGTCGCCGATCTAATTAGCGTTTCGCCAATTGGATTTGAGTAATTCATCCTGCACTTTTCACAAACTTTCCATGCTCCATTCCTACAAAATCAAAACACCTTTATTTCAAAAATAATAAACTTAAAGTAGTTAAGGGTTTTGAGTTTCCTTCAAAACAGCGCCTTAGTTAACGTTGTGGCATGACGCAGGTGAGCACCTTACTTTCACTTTTGGAGTTGGCCAAAACATCATTTGGCCACCCCTTGTCTTGTCCCTGACGGAGATCAAGCATTATGTGACCCAAGAGAGTTTCAATTAGTTGTATAGATCTAGAGTGAGAACTGCTCATTCGATTTAGTGCTTCTACATTTTCTCTAATCTTCTCTAGCCCTTTATCTTGCTCATTTAGCTTTTGAAGGATGGTTAATAGCATATCTTCAATATGTTTATTTTCAATGTCCATTGATCTATCCTGGTCAGTAGGTAGTCTGCATTTGTTCTTCTCTTTGGACATCACTTCCAATTACTCGACCTTTTGGGTCAAGTTGTTCATCTAACCTAGCAAAATGATTAAATGTTGGTCTTTCTCATTATCCTTGTTAGCTTTAGCCATAAGGTCAAGGAATTTGGCTACGGTCTCATAGGAATATTTATTGCGACCGCCTGGCATAAGTCGGTCGATTAACTTTCTGTTTTCCAGACTTAGACCCCTATAAAAGCATTCCAGTAGAACTAAATCAGGGATTTCATGAATTGGGCATTGTATCAATAGTGTTTTAAACCTCAGCCATGACTCATGAAAAGGTTCTCCTCCTAGATGATTGAAGTTTAGGATGTGATCTCTGATGTCATTACTTCTACTGGGAGGTGCTTCATTGGTCCACTATGCTCATCATGTATACTCATTATCCTATCGCATAACACAGACAAACTAGACAAAACTAAAAGTTAGGTAAGTAGACTACGACTAAGAAGAACAAAAATTTGACTAATCTAAAAATTATCAAATAACACCACTCCCCGGTAGTGGCGCAATTTTGATGCTTATCGTGACCAACGACACTAACCTACGGTATGAGTATCTATGATCGTCGATAGTATAGTAATCCAACTAAAGGTTGGGGAACTGTCCCAAGGCAGTGGTTTTGAGAATTAATAGAAAAATAAAATTTAGCTCAAATTAGTCGTAGCTAAAGACATTAACGAACAAAAACATTGTAAATTAAAGGGGGCGACCCAAAAGTGTCAACACATATTTTCTAAATCATACCCCAAGAATGGGGGGTTTTAGCCACACATCAATAAATAACAAATACACCTAAAATGATACTAAAATCAAATGGGTATAAGAAATTAAACCTTGATTTAAGCAAAGGAAAAAGAATGGAGAAGACCCACTTCCAACTTGGGGAAGATGAAATCTTTCTCTCTTAAAGTCTCCCACAAAACCTTCTCCAAACTTGAGAGAAAATAGCTAAAAAGTATTATTCTATTCTGAAAATAATAATAATGGTTCGGGACTTGTAAAATTAATAAAGAGTTTAGTATTTATAGCCATAAGAAATTAGTGAAGGCGGATAGTTCGGCGAAGTTAGTCAAGTCCGTCGAATCACTTGGTGACTCGCCCTTTTTCTGTCTCATCGCCGTTGAGTGCTCTCTTCTTGACCATTGGGTGGTATAGTACTGCTTCGCGGTACTATTCGGCGAAGCGTCGACTGCTTCTTTCATCGCCTTTTTGATCATCTTCCTTCAGGGCTTCACATACTGGAACAAAGGGCGGAGCCTGTCCTTTCGGTGAATCGCCAAAGGTTCATGGCAATGCTCATACTTCAACTTCTTCGTTCTTTTCAGCCTCTTTGTTCATTTTTGCGCCTAAGTGTCCATGCTTTCACTAAAACTTCAAATACCTGAAACTTAAGAGTTTTCATCAGATATTGAGACAAAATAAGCATTTGAGGACACTATTTCTAACAAAATAAAGCCCTAAATGATTCCAATTTGTGGACTAATCATGGTGCTGCTTCGCGGAACTGTTCGGCAACAGCCCGACTGCTCCCTTTCATCGCCAACTTGATCTTTTCCTTCAGGTCTCAGCACACTGGAACATTAGGCGAGATTAAGGCCATTTGGTGACTCATCTAATGCATTAGGCGATCCTCAGGCCTTTATTTCTTCGTTCTTTCAGCCGTCTAGTTCATTTTTTTGCTTGATAGCGTCCATGCTTTGTTTCTCAATCCAAATACCTGAAACTTAATGATTTACATCAGTTATTCAGATAAAATATGCATTTGAGGACACTAAATCTATCAAAATAAAGCCCTAAATGAGTCCAAATTGTGGACTCATCAGGTATTACTGCGTAGTTGGGAATCGTTGTTTTGCATCTTTCTCCTTTGCTCGTACTGTGCAAATTGTCTGCTTTTGATGTTGTTGTCCTAAAGTTGCTTTAATTTCTTGGCATATCCTAAGCATGTTCGTATAGTTGTTGGATCTACTGTTTTCCCTTGTGTTATTTATTGATCCGTTAAATATTATTGGGTAAATTAAGCATGTTAGATGTTTGGTTGGTTTAGATTTGAATTTTGGGTCTAAATTGGCTATTGGTGGTTATGCATGTTGGGTTTGGTGTGGGTGAAGTCTAAGTAACCCGAATTACACTGAATAACTTAATTTTTTCAATAATAGATCAGGAGACGTGTTTTTATAAAGCAAAAGACGTTGATTGTTCGATTCTAGACAATTTAGGGGAAGTCTGAGTACCCGAGGGTTTGTAATGCTATGGGCTAGGTGTTAATTATGTAGGATAGGGCTCTGATTTGGTTATCATAGACTGTGTGTTCAAAAATTTGAGGTTGGGGTTAAAATTTGGCACTAGATGCAAGTCGGTGAGCTTAGTCGAGCTTACCGAGTGACTCAGCGGTTTGCCAACTAACCCATTTCATAACATTTTCTTCTTTAAATATAGTTGTTGGATTCTGTAAGATTCTGCAATATGCCTAATCTTATTGAATGCCCTCATTATCACCTTTTTTGCCCTGTTTGTTGAAAATCTTTTTGTAAATTTTGGCGAGCTATTTTTACCTCACCGATCAAGTTTGGCGTCTTGTCGATTTTCCCACTTTTTGCTTTTTAACTTTTGAGGAGCCCTCTAAGTCACGCTGAATGAGCTTGGCAACTCATCGAGTCGATCGGTGAGTTTTAATGCAAAATTTTGTTTAAGTTTTACTTTTCACTAACCTTCCGTAACTACGTTTTTTTCGATCTGTGTTGTCTTGCAGATATGGCTAGGCCCAAGGTACTGAATGAAATCAACAACCGAGAAAGAGAGCACGAAAAGTAGTCATTTCTAAGGAGGTTGCTCCTCCAAAATTAACGTGACCCAAACATCCTCCAACATTCAGAAAAGGGACAAATAAAGGTAAAACACTTGCGAAACCGAGTTCAGGGAATTCCAGCTTCGACAGTATGGGTGTCTACGCCACCCACCTCACTACATGTGAGTCAGAAAGAGATGAGGAGGTTGGGTCTAGAACTCCAATCTATGAGTCTGAACTAGAGGATGATCAAACCCTTCAGTAAAGACGGGCTGAGTTGCGCTCTAAAGTGCTACATGATTCGGTAAGACTCCTGGTACTCCCGACTCCTCCTCCAGCTCCAACACAGGTAGCTGAGCAGGCACCACAAGATCCCCCAACCAAGCCACCACTGTCGTGCTCGATGAATAGGTTGAAAGCAGCCGAGTTGCGAAGTGTTTTAAAAGAAAAGTGGTTGTCCACTCTTGGGGTAGTGGACATGTATCCAGTTGTGTGGGACATAATTCGATTCCACAAATTTGAGAGATTTACACAACCCCAAGGCCCATATATACCTTCTTGGGTTTGGGAGTTCTGTGAGGAGTACGGGAAGTTGATCCCGAAAGGCAAGAAGAAGGACAGTTCATTTGACATGTTGTTCATGTGGTGGTGCGTGGTAAAAAGTTGAAGTGCAGCAGTTCAAACAGAAATGCAGTTTTGGGGTGCACAATCGATGTGATCCATTTCGTGGTGGACAAGATTCAGAATAAAACCCTCGACAACCTTAAGGGATGATTGACTTCTTTAATTTCTGAAATTACAACTCCGTGGACTGAGTCAGGGGTCCAGATTGAGAAGAAAGACCTAAATGTAGCTGCAAGGTACTGGTTCAGATGTATTAGCAACACACACATGCCATAACAGAATGAGTCCATCCTTCGTCACTAGAAGGAAGCCCTGTTGGGATCTATCATTAATCAGGATAGATTGAATATAGGGATGATTATTGAGCAGTAGATGGCCATAAGGGCGAGGCAGAGCTAGACATCGCTACCATTCCCAGTGCTTATTATAGAGTTATGCCAGCGAGCTAGAGTGCCTTTTGTGGAAAAGACATATGTTGAAGTGGCTCCCACTTCCTCTACTGACATATGGAGGATCGAAGCCAAGAACACTCAGGATGAGGGTGAGCGAAGGAGCTCCCAGACTGTTGATGTAGTTATGTTGGAGGTAGATACTTCTCAATCCACTTAGGCTGGCGAGCCTTAAGGTACGCCTAACTCATCTGCCCTACTACTTCTACTGCTACTACTGCTCCCCAATCACCGTTGACACAACCAATGTTGTATAAGATGGGCCATCTAGCCCAATTGGCTGATGTACGTGCTTCCTGAGTTGAGGTAGTTGTCCCAGGGTTGATTGAGCATGCCATTGGTTCTGCCCTTGCCCCCATCTAAGCTGAGTTACGAGAGCAACGATAGTTGATTACTGCTCATGGCCTAGCATTGGACACCCTTACTGTGTGAGTTGAGGTGTGTGAGCAGGGAGGGCGACAGTCAGAGGACGTGACATTTTTGAGGGCCGGTGTTTCATGGTTGAGGCGTGATTTATCTATGTTCTTTGGCACCGTGGACCTTTCTGAGGTTCCAAGTTTAGAGATTCCAACTATTATCCCTCTAGCCACAGCTATCAGAGATGTTGTTTAGCTGATAATGGTGATAAGTCAAACACTACTCACACAGATGAGGAGGAGCTTGGGACCTAGGGCACTGCATTTTATAATGAGCTGGAGGACTTGGAGGGGGTGATGGTGCAAATGGCGACGGAAGCCTCACTTCAGTATACATCGATGATTGAATCTAATGGAGCATATCATACTCCTGGATGAGAGTCGGGCACTAATGCCCTGATTGAGACAACTCCTGGTGCACAGTGACTTCACGTATCAGGACACTTCATCCAATACTTAGTGTCAACAATAGTTAGTCAGTAATATAACCCTATTGAGTGAGTTGGGCTCGACCCCACAGAGAGTAGCTTTTCCTTCTAATCCAATTATAGAAATATGACAACAAACTCTTGAACTGAACACCTACTGCACCTTTTTGGTTTAAACTTCAAATTTTGGGTTATAATTATCAATCTAATTCAATACATAACTCAAAACAATCAAATAGTGAGGTAACACTTGGGGAATTGACCAACCAATTATTGAATTCAACTTAGTGGATGAACAATGATGCTTACAAAAGGGTAAATTGTCGTGGGTAGGTACAACTATGCGTAAAGCAATTTTCTCTCTAACAATTACCTTATCTATGTCGAATTCTCTCAAATTTCAACACTAGACGGAATATGCCCATCCCTTGTCCTTATCAAATCCACTCTCTCTCGCTAGATACAAAGGATAGATTCCATGTTCACTCTCTCAAGCTGAAATCATGGAGACCTATGACTAAGAATACTGAATTTGCGACTTTGGTCTTGCACTTCTCTCTCGAGCAAGCACAAAACACTGAACTTGATACACTAATCATGAAATATTACCTCAAAACGCAGCAGTAAATTAGAGCCACTTCAATTTAACACCATTATTTGCAAATCAAAGACACCCACATAGTAAAATTGAACAATTGGTCACATAGTCAAAACCACAAGATGAAGGTTTTAGCCAATCATAGTAAAAAGAGTAAAATCAACATTCATCATGTCTTCCATAGCTGGGTACAAAAGAGAATTTAAAGTTAAAATCAACTAAAAATCTCCTATATTACAAAATCTCCAACAAAATCCTGCTAAAATTTCTATGGAATACCCTCTAGCAATTGCCTTTCCCTCAATCTTTTGTTCCTCTCGTTTCTAAATGGTTACTCTCTCTAGCGAAAATCAATTTAAACAAGTCTTATGTGTGACTATTTAAGACCAATCAACGAGGTAAGTTGCACTTCGCTGACAACTCGGCGACTCGCCGTTTGTCCTTCATCTCGCATTTATTTTTCACTACTTCTTGGTCCAACTACGGTAACTTAAGGCGATCCAGATCGGGATCGACAAATGTTTCCGTGAGTCTCCCTTTTTCCTTCTATCTCGCCCATCAACACTTGATTGAATCTCCTTCAGCAATTTTGGCGACCTGGTCATCTCTCGCCAAATTGATCGGTAACACACCGAATGGAACTGCTGCTCCCCGAAATTACCCCCCAGTTTAGCTCCGGTATTCTATAACTTTAGGACATAGTGTGGAGACTTGGCGAATCATCGAGTGACATCGGCGATCACCAGTCCTTTCACTCTTTTAGCTCGCTTTGTTCTTTTTTGTACATTAGTGTCCATGCTTCGTTCCAAAATGCAAATAACTGAAAATCAGGGATTTTGACATCATTTATCGGCACAAAATAAATATTTAAGGACACTAAATCTATAAAAAATAAAACACCAAATGAGTGCGAATCATGGACTCATCAACACCCCCAACTTAAACTTTTGCATGTCCTCAACTAAAACTCAAGTTCAGCAGTTCAAAAAGGATGTCTCAAATGGTGCTACACAAGACTCAATCATGAATGCACACGAGAAGAATCAACTTACTCATGCAAGGATCAATTTTGCACTCAAAGATTCAAGTCGTGACTCAGTATTATCAAAGACTCTCAAGTTCACAATATTTGCTTCAAATGCAAGTTCAAACTTAACAAAGGTACTCAGATGCCCTTACACAAAGAATGATTCCATATTTGCACACAATGGTTCAACAATTTATAGCTCTGCAATCAAATGAAACACTCACACTCACATAGATGAACACAATGCATGACTTCACCCATACATTTGCCCGTATTTTTAATCAACACTTGTTTCAGCTCACTCAAGATCAAAAAGGCCTTTTCAAGGTTTATATCGGGGCTGAGTGTAAAAGTATGGTCATTTAGGCTCACTGACTTTTATCCTCATGAAATGTGGTGTGAACAACAATTTCTTTCCTTTTCTTCATCATTCTCATTCGTGCTCACAAGTCAATCCATTATTCACTTTCCATGAACTGTTGGAAACCCCATTTCTTTTTGCATTTTCACAACTTTATTCCCCAACTTTTTCATTCTTTTTCTTTTTCATTTTTTTTTTTTTTTTGTATAGTGGGGTTCCATCTTTCTCAAAACCATGGGTCAGAGAGGACTTCTTTGCACTTCTCGATTTATCTTCTCTTTTCACCACACCCCCAACTTAGGATTTTGGCCTAAATGTCTATTCAAACAAGCCACATCTCATGAGGATTACGGGTGAATGGATAAAGAAAGGTCACAATTTCATCAAGTTTCTTCCAAGGAAAGGCTAAGGCTCAAAAAGTGTTCAAGCGCAGTTCACACACTCACAAGGTAGGCCACGAAAAGAGGTATAATGTCAAATTGTTTCAGACTCTTCAAAGTTGCCTAAAATCATTTCAAGGGATTGCATCACTTAGTCAGCCGGACCAACGGGGGAAAATTCTAGGTGTCATCACACATGGTTCACGATAAGCTCATCACACAAGGCATTGACACCAATGTCAAAGAAGACTCCACAATTTCGCTAGTGTGCAATGTTCATCACACGAGAATCAATTTCATAATTGGCTAGTCACAACGAGATGCAAAAATTTCACATATTTTCTATGCAACTTCATTTGACCTCATCGTAGCCACACATTCATTTTTGTTCGAATATAAGCACTATTCAAGTCATCGGTATTGATTATGAACGATACACAAATTTACAAGAGAACAACTACAATTAAACGCAACCCAGAGGGTCCAAGAATACATAGGAATTCACTGACCAAGTGCTACC
Organism: Solanum gracilifrons; assembly: GCA_029582605.1. Lineage (NCBI taxonomy): Eukaryota > Viridiplantae > Streptophyta > Magnoliopsida > Solanales > Solanaceae > Solanum > Solanum gracilifrons. The sequence continues at coordinate 23,190 of JAJOOH010008222.1, forward strand.
CCCCATCGAAAGCATTCAACCTTTTCCCCAATGGGAATAGAGAATGGACAGTACCGTAAAAAGACACAAAAAATAAATAAAGGAAAAACAACAAATAAAGATAAAATTCTAGTATGTAAACATGCAGAGCAAGGTAACAAGGAATCTTCACGAAGTGCTGAGTTGGCGAGATAATAAACCAATCGCAGAATGATTCATTGCGATGCGCCCAATGAGCGGCATCTCGCCCTTATTTCCAGTGTGTGACACCCTCAGAGGGACAAGTCAGTGGAGATGCAGAAGGTCATCGAACAGATCAGCGACTCGCATACTGGACTTGGAACAACGCTGAACAATCACGGAGTTATGCTGCCAGCGCTGAAGTAGAAAGGACGAAAAAAATTAGGTCGCCTAAGCACATCGGTGACTCGCCGAGTGATACAGGTCCCTCACCGAATATTCCATAATCTCAGCCCTTTCTTTGCTATCCATAAAGGGGGCTAGGTCATACTCGTCGAACGTCTTCGGCGATTCGCCGATACTATCTTCCTTCCGCACATTATCCTTCACCTGAAAAATCAACACACATTATTTAAAACACTAATATTTGGGTTGCCTCCCAAGAAGCGCCTTGTTTAACCTCGTGGTACGACGTGGAAATTCTCTCAAGCATCATCCAAGTACACCACCTCAATTAGAGAGATCTCTTGGCACTAGCCAAAGTACAACTTCAAACGTTGCTTATTCACCTTAAATACATGTCCTTCTTGGGCTTCCACCTCGATGGCACCATTTGTAAACACTCGTGTCACTCTAAATGGTCTTGACCATTTGAACTTGAGCTTTCCTTAAAAGAGTCAAAGTCGAGAGTTGTATAGTAACACCCAATCTCTCACCCTGAATTCCCTCCTAAGGATTTTAGCGTCATGCAATTTCTTTATCTTTTCATTGTAAAGGGCTTAGCTTTCGTATGCATTGCACCTAAATTCGTCCAACTCATTTAACTGCTCTATTCTCTCCTTTGAAGCCTTTGTCCAATCCAAATTTAGAGCATTTAATGCCCACAATGCTTTGTGTTCCAATTCAACAGGTAGGTGGCAAGTCTTACCAAAAATTTGTTGATAAAGAGACATACCAATTGGTGTTTTGTATGCGGTATGATACGATGATGTACCTATGAAATCGATTCCCCAAACATGAAATAGTTCAACTTCTAAAATGGGAAAGAGGGGTAATTCGTGTCTTTTGGACACTCCACCTTATTTTTAACATTAAGTGCACTTCTTAACAAATTCATGCACATCTTTGTAAAGGGATGGCCAGTAGTAGCCACGTTGGAGAACTTTAGCAATTGTATGCACACCGCTATGATGACCCTCAACCGGTAAACCATGGCAAGCATGGAGAATTTCTATGGCTTCTTCTTCTGGAACACATCTTTTAATTATATGGTCTGCACACTCTCTGAATAAATATGGTTCATCCCAAAAGTATTTTTTAACATCGAACATGAACCTCTTTTGTTGGTAGAAGTTCTGTTCATTCGGCATTAATCGACAGACTACGTAATTGGGAAAATCAGCATACCACAGAGATTATTTGAGAGTTATCACGTACACTTGTTCATCGAAAAAAGAATCAATTATGTCAATCTCAAGCACGTCATTCTCCTTGACTTCCAATCTCGATAAGTGATCAGCCACCTGATTCTCACAACCTCTCCTATGTTTGCCCTCAAAATCAAATTATTGCAATAGTAGCACCCACCTTATCAATCTTGGCTTGGCATCCTTCTTTGCCATTAGGTAACGTAGTGCAGCATGATCAGTGTGAACAACTACTTTAGTACATAGCAGGTATGCCCAAAATTTCTCAAACGCATAGACCAGTGCAAGCAACTCTTGTTCAGTAATTGTATAGTTACATTGAGCACTGGTTAGAGTCTTGCTCACGTAGTAAATTGGGTGAAATAATTTGTTGAGCTTTTGCCCCAGCACAACACCCAATGCCGTTCCGCTTGCATCACACATTACTTCAAAATATTCTGATCAATCAGGAGTAATGATGACCGGGGTGGATACTAATTTCTCCTTCAGACACCTAAAATCCACCATGAAAGCATCATCAAAGTGAAATTTTACCTCTTTCTCTAAGAGTTTGCATAGCAGATGTGCAATCTTTGAGAAGTCTTTGATGAACCTCCGGTAAAAGCTGGCATGCCCCAAGAAACTACAAACCCCCTTTACTGAAATTGGTGGTGGTAATTTCTCAATCACTTCAATCTTCGCTTTATCAACCTCCAACAAATTTTGCGATACTTTGTGACCAAGTGTTATACCTTCTTTGACCATGAAATGACATTTTTCTTAATTGAGGACCAAGTTTGTCTCCACACATCTTTGGAGAACTTGTCCTAAGTGCTCTAAACACGCCTCAAAAGTGTCACCCACAACCAAGAAGTCATCCATAAATACCTCCATTGAAATTTCCACCATGTTAGCAAAAATAGATAGCATTCAATGTTGGAATGTTGCCAGAGCATTGCATAACCCGAATGACATCCTTTTAAAGGAAAAAGTCCCATATGGGCATGTGAAGGTGGTTTTCTTTTGGTCTTCCGGGGCAATGGAGATTTGGTTGTAATCGGACTACCCATCCAAAAAGCAATACCAACCCTTCTCTGAGAGTCGGTCAAGGATTTTATCCATGAAAGGCATGGAAAAATGATCATTTTCAGTCCACAAAATAAACTTTCGGTAGTCCATGCATACACTACATCCAGTCACCGGTCACATAGATACAAGCTCCCCTTTTTCATTTGGGACCACTGTGATACCTCATTTTTTCGGTACACATTGTACCGGGCTTACCCATTTGCTATCCACAATAGGGTAGATCACAGCTGGGTCTAACCACTTTATTATCTCCTTTTTTAATACCTCTTGCATCGGTGGGTTCAATCTCCGCTTAAGTTCAACACTAGTTTACATTCACTATCAAGATGAATTTTATGAGTGCAAATAACGAGAGGGATGCTTACTATGTCAGAGATTGTCCAACCTATAGCTTTGATATGACTTCTTAATACCTCAAGGAGCAATTGTAACTGCTATTGAAGCAACTCAGTTGCTGTAACACCCCTCAAAATGAAGTAGGATAAAGTAGAGCCTCACATGGGTTTTATGCATTAATAACTTGTCAAAATAATGAAGAATAACCTTTTTAGTCAGTTTAAAGAGTTTGGAAGTCAAACGTCAAGGGACGACCAAGATGTTCAGAAACTAGTCTTTTACGTGTTGGTGTGTTCTAGTATGTTGTTCACGTTTTTATGTGTTGTTTGGAGTCTAAAATCAGTGGAGGTGACCCTATTATCTTAATAAATGTTTTTTGGGTCAAAACGTTCTAATACGACGCTCCAGGGGCCACCCTAAGGGTCCCTGAGAAGGACCCTAACCTTGGTCAAGCAAGCTGCCAGGGCAGCTTGAAGTTGTGCTTGGAGGGAGCATGTCCGCGTCACGGATTAGCTCCACCAAGGGCCAAATGTTTGGTCCGCATCGCGGACGTGTCGCAAACTCTTCTGTCTCAAAATTTAATTTTCAGAAACTTGTGGGAAGACCTCGGCGTGGCGGACTTGTTTCCTGACGAAATCTGCAAAAATAAAACTCAAGTTAGACTTGTTTAAAAAGGTTCAACTAAATGAGGGGTAGTTTGGGTAATATGTGGGTTATTGTTTTAAGTGTTTTTAATTATTTTAAAGGTATTTAAACATGTATATTGTATTTTAGAATTCATTCTTCCAAATCTAGCCCCTTCTCTCCCCAAATGTTCTCTATAGAACTCCATTGGAGGCTAAGTCAAGTTAAAGCTAGGGTTGAAGGTTTCAAGTGCTTTCTTCTCAAATTTTGTGGGATTCATGAAGGTTAAGGTATGGGGATTCTTTATCCTTGATTCCTCTTCCATTTAAGGAGCCAAATCAAAGTGTTTTTAATGTTCTCCCAAAAACCCTAATTTCAATTTGAGCATGGGTTCTTCCATGAAAACCTTTTAAATGATGTTTTATGTTGTTATTAATGATTATTGATGTTTTTAAGAAAGAAATCTTCATGAACCCATGTCTTCTCAAATTCTCTAAATTTGGTCTAAAGTGGGTCTATTGATTTTGAGTAATTGATGAAGGATTATTGAGTGGTTTGATGTGGGCTGTTCTTATATGATCTTAGCTATGTTGAATTACTTGAAATTGTTACTGAATTGTATAATGTGAGGTAGTAGCCTTGAATGGTCATAAATTGGGATTTAGCCCTTATGTTGGTTATTGGATATTGTATAGCTTAGCTTGTATAGTTGAATATTGTCATTATCATTGTTATTGTATTGTTAATTGTTGGAATATGAGGATGATGAAGATAGCCATGGAAGGAGGGTAAGTTGACCTAACTTGATGAATATTGTATAAGTGGCATGGAATTGAGTATTGTGCCTTATGGCCTTAGAAAGGTGGTAAGATGGCTTGATCTCTTAATATTGCTATAATTGATTCTTAGATTGGATCCACCTTTGGTGGAAGTGTTTCTTGTTGCTTTTGAATTATGATTGTGGCCATGAAGGGCATTATATGAGTATTGTTGTATTATTGTGTTCATATATAAATGAAGCAAAATGTAAAGTTCTATAGGATGCTATATGTAAAGTTTATGTGATCTTGAGGTGATCATATGTAAAGTGGATAGCATTGTGATTTAACACCATGCAAGATTACCTCAAAACGCAGCAGCAAATAAGAGCCACTTCAATTTAACACCATTATTTGCAAATCAAAGACACCCAAATAGTAAAACTCAACAATTGGTCACATAGTCAAAACCCCAAGAAGAGGGTTTTAGCCAATCATAGTAAAAAGTGTAAAATCAAGATTCATCATGTTTTCCATAGCTGGGTACAAAAGATAATTTAAAGTTAAAATCAACTAAAAATCTCCTCTATTACAAAATCTCCAAGAAAATCTTGCTAAAATCACTATGGAATAGCCTCTAGTAGTGGTCTTTCCCTCAATCTTTTGTTCCTCTCATTTCTGATTGCTTTATCTCTCTAGAAAAAATTAGTTTAAATAAGTCTGAAGTGTGATTATTTAAGACCAATTAGCGAGGTAAGTAGGCCTTCGCCGACAGTCCGGCGACTCACCGATTGTCCTTCATCTGGCCTTCATTTTTAACTTGTTCTTGGTCCAGCTACTATAACTTTAGGCGATCCAGATCGGGATTGCTGAATGATTCTGCAAGTCACCCTTTTTCCTTCTATCTCGCCCATCAGCACTTGTTTGAATCTCCTTCATCACTTTTGGCGACTTGGTCATCCTTCGCTGAATCGATCAGCGACATGCCGAACGGAACTATTGCTTGCCAAAATTACCCCTAGTTTAGCTCCAGCATTCTGTAACTTCAGGCGGTAGCGTGCCAACTTGGAGAATCACCGAGTGACAGCGGCGATCACTAGGCCTTTATTTCTTTATTCATTTAGCTGACTTTGTTCCTTTTTGCACATTAGTGACACTAAATCTATCAAAAATAAAGCCCTAAATGAGTCCAAATCATGGACTCATCACATAGCGTTTACCTCAGATTTAGCCTGAGAGGGGGATCTTAACTCTCTGCCAATTTTGGATTTGAGACTTTTACATTGCTTTTACATTGAGTACACATTTTAGTTTTGTTTGGGGGGATCCTATACCCTCGGTTTTTATTCATTCTATTTTAGATGAGTGCTTTTTGTTTTAGATGATTATTTTGCTACTTTTGGTTGTGTCCAAAACATTTCGCTTATGTTGGTGAAATTGAATGTTGGTTTTTGAGCCCATTTATCCATTCTTAGATTTCATAATGTGTGAATGTTGAGACTGTTCTCTTGCATATTTGAGTATTGGTTGCGATTAATACCGATGACTTGACTAGTGTTTTTGACTAAACGATATGTTTGCGCAAGTCCAATGAGGCAAATTTGAGTTGTATAAGTCATGTGTGAACTCTTAGCATCTCATTGTGACTAGTCAATTGTTGAAGTGATTCTTGTGATGATCGTTGCACGCAAGCCTAACTTGTAGAGTCATAATCGATGATTCTGTTGAATACCTTGTGTGGTGAGATTTTCTTGAAATATGTTCTTGGTGATACATAGAACTTTCCCCATTTGTCCAATTGACTAACGTTGGTGAACGAGAGAAATGATCTTACGCACAAATTTTTGAGAGTGAACCAAATTTCTATTATACATCGTTTGACCATCTTGTGAGAGTCTGAACCTAGCTTGGCACTATTTGAGCCTACCTTTTCTTTGGATGAAACATGAACCCATTTAGCCTCGTTCCTCCCCACCTAAAATATTCATGAAGCTTTGGGTCATTTGAATATCCAACTTAGGCCAAAAACTTATGTTGGGGGTGTGGTGAAAATTGAGGAGAGAAGATGAGCAAGAAATTTGTGAAAATTCACTCTTGAGAAAAGAAGAAAATCATGTTGAAAAAGATGACACCCCTCTATATAAAAAAAGAGAGAGAAGAAAGAAAAGCAAAAGAAAATAAGATTGAAAAAGAAGTGCATGATTGAAAGAAAAGGGGTGTCCAATGAGCCATACAAGAATATTTGTGCTTGAAAGTACTTAGGGTGGATTATGAAAATCAAAAGAGTAGAAGAAAAGGAGAAGAAGTGAAATACAAGCCATGCTTCATGAAAATAGAAGTCACTAAGCCAAAAAAATCATACATTTACCCTCAACCCCGTGACAAGCCTTGAAAAACCTTGGTGATTTTGATAGAGCCGAATGACATGTTGATTGGAAAATATTGGCAAGCATATGGGTAGAATCATGCATGTGTTTATCTTTGAGAGAGTGAGAGTTGATTTTGATTCCTTAATTCTCAAATTTTGATGAGCCTTGTGTGGGCATGGAATCATTCTTGATGTGAGGGAGTTTGTATACTCTTGTTGAACTTGAATTTGCATTTGGAGCAAGCATTGTGAACTTGACTTCTATTTGATGATGACTATTCATAGCTTGAAACTTTTAGTGCACAATTGAACATTGCTTGGGTAGATTAAAACTTGTGTGCATTCGTGTTGAGTCTCAAGTAGCACTATTTGTAGACATCCATGTTGACCTGATTGATGTTGTGTTTTACTTGATGACAAGCAAATGTTTAAGTTGTGGGTGTTGATGAGTCCATTTCGACTCACTTAGGTCTTAATATTAAAGGAATTAGTGTCCGCATTGCCTATTTTAAGATCATAACTGATGTTAAAGTTTTAATATGCAGCAATGAAGTCAAAAGAGCAAGGCGAGGACATTACGAGGAAAATAGGAGCAAAAAAGCTAAAAAGGTTGAAGGAAAGCAAAGCTGGTACTCGCAAAAGCCACTCGGCAAGTCGCCGAGTGGACGTTTAGCTCGCCCAAAGTTCCTGCATGCCAGCCCATGGACAAGACCACCTTGGCAAGTATAATAGTGATTCAGCAACGCACCGAAGAGATTGGTGATGCCGATCTCGATCGCCTAATGTTACAAAACGAGGTGTTAAAAAGGCACGCCAAGAAGGTGAGAAGAGGTGCATTCGGCGTGTCGCCAACTTATTCGGCGATAATAACCCACTTCACCAAAAGTTACAAAATAATTTTGCTGAAAAAGGCACGCCAAAAAGGTGAGAAGAGGAGAACTCGGCGCATCGTCAACTAGTTTGGTGAGGCCGACTTATTTCGGCGAGTGGACTCCGTGCTGAAATTTGGAAACGTATGAATGCAATTTTTAAAAGAAGAAAAGGAGTTCCCACATTGTCCACTTATGGGTTTTTGATCTTTGACATTCTAGAATATTGCTTTTACACTTTTCAGTAGAGATTTAGGGTTTGTGATATTTTTAGCTTCAATTTGAGCATTTGGAGACTTGTGGATTGTTTCCCAATATGATGGAAAACTTCATTGGTGACGATTTCTTGTTCTTTATTATGTTTGGCTAAAACTCCCATTTTTGGGCTGTGATTGTGTAGTTGAATGCATTAATTAGCATATGGGTGTTGTTAGTTACTGATTTTATTGTTGTTTTGAAGTGGGTTCAATTAATAGTTTCTATTTTAATTGTGGAATTGTAGTTGTAAATACAATTCTAGCTTAGTACTCTATACTTGCTTGAGAAAGAAGTGTTAGAGTTGAATTATTAGTTGATGATTGTATTGATTGTGTTGTTACGGATCTAGCTTGAGAAAGTGGGTTTGAATGCAATCTTACAAATCTAGCTTAAAAAAATAGATTGATTAAGGTAATGGGTTGTTAATATGTGTTGTGCTTGATGAGGTTCGAAAGAACTCACTTGATTCGGAACAGTTAATTGAGAAATGGCTATTGCACTCAAAACCTAGCCTACCCATTGAGATTCAAAGACTTTGAGTAATTAGTCATCACCCATTACACAAAATTAGCATTCAACTTTATCACACTCCTAAGAAACCTTCTCTATTTGTTTACTTTCGGTTTTAGAAGTCGTAATTTGGTTACCCAATCCCCCCCCCCCTCCAATTTTTCATTAATTTTCAAGACCTTGTGATTTAATTCATTGCGAAATTTCTACATCTACAAACAATTAAAACACTATTTTACTTCTTATTCGAATTCTTTATTGTATCACTCCCTGTGGGATCGACCCCAACTCTAACTGGGTTTATACTTGTTAGCGATCGCTTACACTTGAAATCGGATGAAACGTAGTTGAGTGTTATTAAGTTCCACCTGCAAATGAATAAGACGATAACACCAAATAAACAACAATCTACTTCAACTAAATAAGTTTACAAACTAACGTCACGAACTTAATTCTAAACCGTCACTCCTTGAAAAATGGTGCCATTTTCGACAACGCCCAAACAACTCTCTAAAACAATTAGAAGATTCAGCAGTCGCTAGTAATAAAAATACCAAACAAAAGAGTCAAGATCAAATCCCACAAAGAAAGATATAATGCAGAGAATTCAATTAGGAAATTAACGGTGCAGACCAATTCATTGTAGCAATAAGATCAACTGGGTATCGATTATCACAATCTAACTAAAATCAGGAATTCAATTATGTAAATAATAATCTATGGGTGTTGGGATTGATAGATGTCAAATAGGGGAACCTGTGCTTGATCAATAATGCTAAACTACAATGGATAAGCTAGGTAATCATCAATGACACTAATCTTTTTTCAATATCAAAGCATCTTATTGTAGAATCTCCTTTCGGTCTCATCTATGTGAATCGCAAATCAATCCAATACCTTACTATAATCTCTTTTTCGAGCAGTTTTGGCAACTAGAATCAAACCACAATTTCTCTTCGAGAAAACTATAGATATTCACCCAAAATTACATGCATGAAGATATTTACCCACTTCAATTAATCTCTTGCAAGCATCAATTGAAGATCTAGACTAGGACTAAGTTTGAAACCTTAACCCATAGTTTAAGCCCATACTAAATAACTCAAATCCATGGAAGAACATCAACAAAGCAAAGCAAAACACAAGACCCACTAAATTAAATGAACACCCAACACCATAATCACACCTCTAGAATTGGGGTTTTAGCCAAGCATCATAAAAGAAAAAGAAAATATACAAACTATTCTTTCAGCCATTGGGGAATAGAAATTAAGCAATAATCTTCAATACCCACTTAGATTTTAACCTTAAATTGTCAATTACAAGGTTGTTCAAATACCTCAAGAACTAAGAGTATTTCTCAAGTCTCATACAAAAAAAGTGACGTCTAAAGCATGATCTATCAAAACTAAATTTTTTCGATACATTTTCTCTCATTTGTACTATTTATAGTTTCCCCCACATTTGCCAAAAAATTTGTTTTTGACCCGCTTAATTATATAAGTCTAGCTCACTTTTCTGATTCAGTGGATCGCCAATTGCCTTTTTAGTTCACCATTCTTTTGCTTTAGGCTTCAAGTGTTTTAACCTCTGTTGGAAAACTCGGTCAAGTCAGCCTTTCACATACGATGGATACCCGATCACCACCTTCTTCACCTTTTCCTCTTTAATTTTTTACTCAAAATTATGTCACCTTCGGATATGGACTTCTAGTACACTATTTCGGCTTCGGCGAATCGTCATTTCAACTTTAGTCCATCGACCTGCCTTGAATATTTTCAATTGTGGACACTGTCAACATAAGTAATGTAAGGACACTTGGGCTATCAGTGATAATGCTCAAACTATTCTTCAAAAAAAAATCCAAGGAGTAAGTGATCATCATCAATATAAAATACCCAACTAAGAGTCGGGGTCGAATTCCACAAAGAGTAGTGTGAAGTTAAGAATCCAAAATCTGAGTTAAGATATAACTAATCTAATGTAGCAATGACAAAAGTGGGTGGATCATTCCACAAAAAATTATCATATAATTTCAATATCAAGTTTGAGCTATAAACTCTATAAAATAGGGTTTAAACAATATTAATCAAATCTAGTGGTGTAAAGGTGTGCATTGATGCTAATTAGGGTTAAAATTGTATTGCTCGGTGAAACTAAACAATCATGGATAAGTTAGGTCAGCTTCAATAATGCTAACCTTCTTTCGATTTCAAAGCATTAATTCATAAAATCTCCTTTCGGTCTCATTTATGTTATTCACATGCCAACCCATTTCTTTGCTTTTACAACTAGATTCAGCTAGATTGAAAACATTGAGACAATTACCCACTCTTATTTGTCTCTTTTTTGTCTGTTTAATTTAACACATGGAACTTACATTTATCCGTTCGGGGGAGGTCCACCCGTTTGGGCGATTTTCCATTTTTGTTAGGCGATCATCGAATTGGGATTTTCGACTCTTTCTCAATGTTTTTGTCCTTTCTTCCAAAAAATTATCAGTTCCTTGTCCCTTAGCCTTCATAGTTGCAATAATCAAAATATCATTAGAATATGACATAATTAGGCATTGAGGACATTACTTGTTGAGCTAAATAGGCCTTAAATGAGTGTAAATCTACCACACATCAACACCACAACTTAAACTTTTGTTTGTCAAGTAAATCAAGATCAAAATTACTTCAACAAGGGTGTCTACAACAATTCTCCATAACAGCTATGATGCAAATTCTATTACAAGACTACTCTCAATAACATGCTAACTCCATTATGATAAAAAAGCTTCAAACAATGACTAGCCGGTATCAAACCAAGCTCAAGCTCACTATCACTTCTTTTCCAATGCAAGACTATGTTTCACAAATGCATTCAAGTGCCCGCACATAAAGAACGATTATATGCTCTCACAATGAAAATCAATAAAGAAGTAAAGAATCAACATAACTCACACTGTCCTAAAAGAAAAATACATGCAAGGTGCACCCCATAGCTTTTCTCAGATTTTCCAATCATCAAACAACCTAGTTCTTGAAAGATCTCAAGGGTTTTTTAGGCTTGTAATGAGGCTGAGGGTTGACGTATGGTCAATTTCGCTTAGTGACTTAACCTTTTCAAAGCATTGTTGCCATCATCTTTACCTCTTCTCATGTTCTTTTCATTCTATTTCATTTGAGAACTCAAACTTTGACTTCTCAACCATTTCAATGGAAACTCCATTTTTTTTACCAAACTCTCTTTTTCATGATAATTTTTCAACAGTTCCTCATCACATTATATCCTTTTTCTTTAATTTCTTTATAAGGAGGGTTTCTTTTTTTTTGTAACATACTTCAAAAGTGAGTTTCATCTCATCTTTATTTTTCTTCCACTTGGTTTTTTTTCATCCTTATTTTCCACACCCCGAACATATGATTTTGACCTAAGTTGGCTATTCAAACAAATCAATGCTTCAAAAAGGATTTTTTGTGAGAAATTAGGGAACAATTGGATCAAGAGGTTTCAATATGGTTAGCAATAAATGATTTAGGATCAAATGGGTGCACGTCCTCAGAATGTATTCACAAGAAGGTTATGGGAGTTCTAGTTCCTGCTCAAAATTTCTGCCCAAGTTCATTCTTACACTTCCCAAGGCTAGACAGTTGGGCTACCAATGAAAATTCTAGGATTCCACAAGCATGAATCCAAGTAAAACCTCAAAACACATGGAACTTCAAACACAATCATTCAGCACATCCCGAAAAGATCAAAAACTTACATGTGATGTTCATTGCAAGGCTCACATCAGATCACACCTAGTCAACACAAAATTCATAAAGATTGCTCAAAAGTGCAACCACATTGATTTGTTCGTCCTAACACAAACAATGGACACCATTCTCCTCATGATTACTACTCTAGACGTCGTTATTAAACATAATCGATACTCGAATTAGTATCAATGAAAACTCAAGCATGCCATGAAGCAATGGATAGAGAGACAAAATTACAATAGCAAAGGGTGGGCACATCAAGTGCCTCACACCCCACCAAAAGAAAATTCCAATGTCTTCAATGAAAAGAAAATAAAATAAATGAGTTTAGATTGAGGGAATCCCTCAATGCCTAAAGTTTGAGATCGCCAACCAGATCAGTAGATCTCCTAACTGGGACAGATTGCTGATTGTGCCTATACCATATAAGAAATTTGGTTCCAACTAAATGAGCTATTGATTGATTGCCTAAAGTAGATATGTGCATTGCCGAATTGCAATGTGTATCACCGTAGTTGATAGTTTTACCCATATTTTTTGCAGCCCATTGGGCGAACAAAGTCGACTTCGCCTACAATCATCAATGGATCACCGAATTACGTGTCTTCATCACCGAAGATGATAGTACTCTAAAAAGTGGAGCTTCCCAATGGGCGAACTTGCTGGAGCCCCGCTTACTAACTTTGGTGGATCGCCCACTAGGTCTCTTAATTGCCTACCTTCTTTTCCTTATGCACAAGTGATACGAACATTATTGAAAACCAGTATTACATGGATTGTCTTCCAAGAAGCGTTTGATTTAACATCACAGCACAGTGTGGATATGCTTTCAAGCATCATCCAAGTACACCACTTCAACAACTCTCACATCACGACCCTCCCAAAAGTATACCCTCAACCTTTGGGTGTTTACTTTGAATTACACACCTTTTACATCTTTAATTTTGATTTCTCTGTTCTCATAAACCTTTGTGACTGTGTATGGAGCAGTCCACTTTGACTTTAGCTTGCCTTTGAAAAGTTTGAATCGTGAATTAAAAAGTAGGACTAGCTCACCCACTCTAAACTCCCGATGATAGATCTCTATATCATGCCTGCATTTAATTTTCTCTTTGTATAGTGCAGAGTTTTCATATGCTTGTAACCAAAATTCATCCAATTGAAGTAGTTGACTCATACAATTTTTGGCTTTCACTTCCCAAATGGAATTTACCCTCTTCAATACCTAGAGGACTTTCTATTATAATTTAACCAGAAGATAACAAGTCTTCCCAAATACCAATTTCTATGGAGGCACGCCAATAGGGGATTTGAAGGCATTTCGATAGGCCAAAAGTACATCATCAACCATGATAGACCAATCAGTGTGATGGGCATTCACTATTTTTACTAAGATGCTCTTTATCTATTAGTTGGAGACCTCAACTTGCCTACTAGATTGCAGATGGTACGGTGTTGGAACTTAATGATTGACTCCATACTTAGACAGAAATGCTTCAAATTAATGATTGGAGAAATAAGAGCCCCTATCCCTTATGATGGTTCTTGGGGTCCCAAATCTTGTGAAATCCTCTTCTTGAGGAACTTCTTGACACTTGTCCCTTCATTATTTGGTAATGTTATTGCCTACACCCATTTAGACACATAGTTGACCAACACAAGAATGTATTTGTTCCCAAAAGAACTAGGAAAAGGTCCCATGAAATCAATTCCCCAAACATCAAATAGCTCAATCTTGAGAATATGAGACAAAAGTAGCTCATGTTGCCTAGAAATACTCTATTGCATTTGACATTGTACAGAACACTTACAAAAGACGAACATTTTTTAACATTGTGGGCCAAATGTAATTGAATTTCAAAACTTTAGAAGTTATGTGTATGCATCCATGATGTCCTTCTTCCAGTGAAGCATGTCAAGCTTCATGTATAGCTTGCACCTCAACTTCAGGCACACAACACTGTATAACACTTTATGCAAATTCGGTAAAAAGGAACAGTTTATCCCATATATACCGTTTCATATCAAATTAGATTTTTCACTTTTGATTACTATTCAAACCTTCAGGTAACATGCCAAATAAAACTAAATTGGTATACCAAGGGATTGAGAATTTAGAAACCAACATTATGGATTCATCCGAGAAATCATTATCAATCTCCTGTGCCTCATTTGCAACAACATTTGTATCAATTCTTGATAGGTGATCGGTTACTAGGTTTTCACACCCTATCCTATCCCTTATCTCAAAATCAAATTCTTGAAGAAGGATTACCTACCGAATAAGTCTAGGTTTAGCCTCTTTCTTTGCCATCAAGTATCTTAGAGTGGCATTATCCGTGAGCACAACCACCTTGGTAGCAAGCAAATACACTTTAATCTTTTCGAACCCATACGCCACCACCAATAACTCTTGCTCCCTGACGCTGTAATTCTTTTGATCACAATTCAAAGTCTTCCTACCACAATAGATGGATGAAAGAAGTTATTTTTCTGCAACCCAAGAATAGCATCAAGTGCCAATCTACTAGCATGACAAATCATTTCAAATAGGAGACTCTAATCAAGTGCTATTATGATAAGGAATAAAACAAGATTTTATTTCAAAATCACAAAATACTTTAGAAAAGCTGCATTAAAGTTGAAAGCACTCTCATTTTATCAGCCTACACAATGGTATAGCAATTTTTGAAAAATCTTTGATGAACCGCCTATAAAACCCGACAAGGCCAAGAAATCTCCTTACTCCCTTTACGCATATTGCAGGAGGTAACTTGTCAATCACTTGAATTTTTGCTTGATCAACTTGAATACATTTTTCAGAAATTTTGTGCCCAATTAGGAATCCTTTCATAACCATAAAGTGACATTTCTCAAAATTAAGAAGTAAGTTGCAATCCACATACCTTTGGAGTACCATCTCTAAATGCTTCAAGCATTCTTCAAAAGAATCTCCAACAACCGAGAAATCATCAATGAAGACTTCCATAGATTCCTCCACTATATCTGCATATATTGATAGCATACATCTTTGGAAACTAGCTGGTGCATTACACAATTCTAAGGGCTTTCACTTGAAGTAAATGTCTCATATGGGAAAGTAAAAGTTATTATTTCTTGACCTTCCGGTACTATGGATATTTTATTGTACCCAGAATAACTGTCAAGAAAGCAATACCATCCCTTACCCACAAGCCTATCAAGAATTTGATCATTAAAGGATATGGGGAAATGGTCCATGAATTTAATTTTCAATAATCCATACAAACTCTCCACCCGGTCAGGGGACTAGTAGCATCATGCTAAGCCATCTCATTCGAAAGTACAGTTATACCACCATTTTTTGGGAAACATTGGACGTGGTTGACCTATTGGCTATCCAAAATCAGAAAAATAGTTCCCGCATCAATCATTTTATGATCTCTTTTTTCAAAATTTATTGCATTAAAGGATTCAACCTCTTTTTGTGCTCATGCTTGGCTTGCACCCGTCGCTTAAGTTAATCTTGTGTGTGCACACAACCAGAGAGATTCCCACTATGTTGGAAATTGACCATCCCAAATCTCTAATATGTTGTTTCAACACTTCGATTAACAACTCCACTTACCATTCTTCAAGATCACTAGAAATTATCATTGTTAGTGTGTGTTGTTTTCCTCCAAGAAAATGTATTTGAGAGAAGGGGAAAGTTCTTCCAATTCTAATTTTAGAGGCTCAATAATGTATGGTTTAGCCGATGGAGCTTCACAACTACACAAATCAAGATCCAACTTCTTTTCAAAAGAAGTATTGGAGCCTACACCAACAAGATAATTTACAACTTCATCATAATCGCTTATTTCAGCTTGATCATAATTAAGCAATATATCGGCTAATGACTCCCTAGTAAATGCAGCTTCCCAACACTTGTACCAGTTTCATCAATCTGATCCAAGTGAGACACAACATGCATGTCACTAAACCTAACTTCTTCATCATTGACTCTAAACTTCAACTCACCTCATTCCACATCAACCAAAGCTTTGTCTGTGGCAAAATATTGTCTACCAATAATAACTGGTATATCAATATCAATATTGCAATCAGGCAATACAAAATCAGTGGGAAATACAAACTTGTCAACCATTGCCAAATCATAATAGACCACACCAACCGGTTTATTAATTGAACGATCACCCATCAAGAGCCTCATATTTGTTGATTTCAGATCATGAAGCCCAATCTATGAATGACAACCAACGACATTAGATTTATGCTTGAACCAAGATCACACAAGGTCTTTGCATATGTGCATGCAGCAATGGTAAATGGAATTGTGAAAGCTCCCTGGTCATTTTTTCTTAAGGACTAAATTCTTTGTCATCACCACACCACAAGTTTATGGAATATCAATTGTTTCATAATTTATCATCTTCTTTTTTGTCACCATTCCTTTAATATATTTTTCTTAACCCGACATCTCGTTCAATGCATCCACCAAAGAAATATTCACTTTCAAATCTTTCTATATCCCTAAAAATGTTTTGAACTTTACATTATCATCTTTCTTCTTCAATTGTTGCGGAAAAGGGGGATTTATCTTGATTGTGGGAAGCATGGTTGAGGTTGCATCATCACAACCTTTCACATTTAGCATTGGATCATCTTCAACCTCTTTTGTATATGTCTCAATTTTCTATTTAGGTGGCTCATTACTGTCACCACCCTTTAGGCATCTATATTGTTGGACCTTGTTATCTATTGCAATGTCCTTCTGCTTTAGGTCACTATGGCTGACACATGAATAACATTCATTGGGTATTCATTCACAAGGGCCACAAAATTTACTAGGATTTGAATAAAAGAGAGTAGCCAACTAACCATCTTCTCTTCAAGTGACTTAATGGATAATGAGTCTAAGGTTATGGTAGTGGACATTGTCGAAACGTCACTCTTCAATTCTTGCAAAATAAAATCAAAGCCTTCCGCTTTATCAAGAATTTTTGTTAACAAATCATCAGTTATATTACTCACTGAGTTGTGCAAGTCATGAAGTGATTTATACTTGTCATCTCCGCATTTATTTCCATGCTAATTTCCTTAACTATTTTTAGTCCAGCCTTGACTTTTTGCAAGCTTTTGGATAGCTAACCTAAAACCCTCCAATTTTTCACCCCTTGAATAGATCTTTCCTCACACATCTTTCGGGATAGAGCATTCACTAAATTTACACCTCTTTGCATAGCATGCTTAGATTGTGGTGGTCTTCATTAAATTGGGGATGAATTCTTAATGATTATTATTACGTGCATTGTATTTCCTAAATAACTACATATTTGCAAATTATAATTGTCTGAATGTTTACATATGTGGGAAATGTGATTACTTGTATTTTTGTGATGTTGTGGACAAGGAAGAGTTATGACTTTCTGATATGTGATAAATTAATGATAAAATGGCTCTGTGTTTTATTGAGTTTGTTTGGTATAGTATGGTCTTAAAATTTTCTGGCCATGGGCAAAAGTTTATATTATACATGTCTAGGTATGATCTTTGGATTTCTTTTAAATTTGCATGGGCTTATTATTGGTAAAAATTGTAAGGGAAGTAATGATTTATGACTATGGGGAAGAACTGATTTCAAGATAGTCGGGGTTTGGTTGGGAACCATGAGACAAAATAAGTTATTATTGTATCATAGTGGTATTTGTTATTATATAGGTTTCCTCGGTTTGTTTCATAATTATTTCTGAATAATGTGATGTTGAGTTCTTATCTATGCATTATTGGGTAAGATTCTAGAATCTCGAATGAGTTGGGGATTTCAAATGACTGTGACACTTGCGTCTAGGAACGGTCTTGGGAATGTCTTGCTAGTTGATAATGTGTTATTAGAATTTGTACAGATATGGGAATGGGTTATGTTGCTGAACTTTTGTGTTCTGGCATGAAATTTTTGGATCCCATAGTGGATGCCAGACCGCTATAATGCAGCCTCTTTGGCAATGGAATCTCTCCATAGCGTAAGTCGCTACAACGGGGCACTAATGCTATTATGTACCCACGATAAAAGTCTACACGTTGCTATAGCGAGGGAATGATACACTAAAATCTTTTTTGCGCCGCTGTGTGTTTCCACTCCCATTCCAATTTCTGTCACCTATTCAGTTGTAACACCCCGGAAACTAGCAGGCTAAACTAGAGCCAAACATTAAGGTTAGAGTAATGAAGGTGGCCTAGAGCCAACGCAAAGGGTCAAGGGCCAATGCAAGGTCCAAGGCTGCCCAAGCCTTGCCAAGGCACTGCCCATGACCACGAGGGCCTTCATGGCCAGTGGTATTCACCACGCCTAGTGGTGCCACTCGTGGTGGTGAGGCAGTAGCCTCCCAAAGGCTTCCCCAAATTTGCTCCTCCACACGAGGCACTTCACGGATCGTGAAGCCTACAACGGCTCGTGGGAGTGGCCTTGGTCATGTCTTGGTAGTGTGAGTATGGAATGGAAATGGCTTAGCCACTGCCTCGAGGCCCACGTGAGGGACTACGGTTCGTGGAAAGCACCAAGACTCGTGGAGTCTCTCGTGAGGTTTCATTGGGCTTGTGGTCTAAAGGCACATGTTGCCTAGCCACTGCCTCAAGTCCACGAGATGGACCACAACTCGTGAAGCCCCTCGTGGTACCTAAGTAGCTTACTTTAAGTGAGGGGTGTTTTGGAAAATTCCGATTTAAGTCTTATTAAATTGAAGTCATTTTGCCTTAGTTTTATACACCTATATAAGCCATTTTTATGTCAAATTCAGCCAAACTAAGTCATATTTTCCAAACACCCAAATAATTCCAAAAGTTCATCTCCTCTCCAAAAAAATATCTCTGTAGAACTTCAAGGAAGAAGAAGGATGTTGGAGCTACGGTTCAAGGAGAAAGGTCTTCTACTCAATTTCATTGGATTTCATTGCTAAGGTATGGTAGATCTTCATCCATTGATAAAATTCATCCATGGAGCCCTTTCAAAACCCCAATTTCAAAGATAGAAATTCCCCAAAAGCTAGGGTTTGTTTCCAAGTAATGGGTTCCTTTCAAAAATGATTCTAATGTGTGAATTACTTTATATTATGATTGAATTGATGATTTATTGTGGTTTTTATCTAGAAATCTCCAAGAACCCATGGAATACCATTATTCTCAAATATGATCTTGTGATGTGGGTTTGTTGATGAAAGAATGATACTACGAGATTATGCTTGTAGTAGTTGGTGATATACCGTGAGTTTACGGTATTTCTAATACATTTCACTTACAAGTTGTGTGTATCTAGGGCCTTTTTGTATTGGTTTTTATGTATTTTTATCATGTTTTGCAAGAAAGGTGTTCAGGCGCAGAAGCTTAGAGACAGCTGAAGGAATTGCAGAAAAAGGGCATCCACGGAAGTGATCTACGGACCGTAGGTCTATTCACGGTCCGTAGGTTATGACAGTAGATCAACAGGCATGGTATTTAGGACAAATCAGGGAAATCTGACCAAGTGTGGAACCACGGTGCCCATTGACGGTCCGTAGACTGATCTACGGACCGTACTGTTGATCCGTAGAGTGAGACTATGAGGATTCCAGTACCTGATATTTTTTGAAGATTCTAAGTATGGAGCTACGGAGAGGATTGACGGACCGTAGGTAGATCTACGGTCCGTACTGCTGGTCCGTCATTTTCTTCACAGAAGCTGATTTTTGGATGCTTAAATATTTTCTTAGTCCCGAGTGACGGAAGTGACTTACGGACCATAGATCCATCGACGGTCCGTAAGTCGATCTCGTAAATTGAAGACGCGTACCTGAACAAAACTTTCCTTAATTTGTTTCCTTTTTTATTTAGGACTTGTTTTCTATAAATAGGACATGTAAACCTCATTTTTGGGGGTTAGACACTATTATTCTATTCTTGCTTTGGAACTTTGGAGATTAATTTGCAACCCTAGCAATTATTGATCTCCCAAGTGTGTTTTGAAGATTTTGACTTTGC
>JAJOOH010008223.1:0-15277 GCA_029582605.1 Solanum gracilifrons
GCTACACTATATATCGTTAATAACATCGTGCTCTTATAATTATAGAAACGTCATGACATGTTAAACACAATTAGTCTAAAAAAAAATTCTTCCTTCTTGAATTCAAAATCCAAATAGCTACACTATATATCGTTAATAACATCGTGCTCTTATAATTATAGAAACGTCATGACATGTTAAACACAATTAGTCTAAAAAAAAATTCTTCCTTCTTGAATTCAAAATCCAAATAGCTACACTATATATCGTTAATAACATCGTGCTCTTATAATTATAGAAACGTCATGACATGTTAAACACAATTAGTCTAAAAAAAAATTCTTCCTTCTTGAATTCAAAATCCAAATAGCTACACTATATATCGTTAATAACATCGTGCTCTTATAATTATAGAAACGTCATGACATGTTAAACACAATTAGTCTAAAAAAAAATTCTTCCTTCTTGAATTCAAAATCCAAATAGCTACACTATATATCGTTAATAACATCGTGCTCTTATAATTATAGAAACGTCATGACATGTTAAACACAATTAGTCTAAAAAAAAATTCTTCCTTCTTGAATTCAAAATCCAAATAGACACATGACTATACAAGTTGCAAAATAAGTCCTCTAGCAACGTTATTCCAATTGGTAATAAACACATTTTGTCTTGTCCCCACTCAACCATAGTAATACATATATATCCTATATGAGAAAAACTATAAATTGCTCAAATATAACTACGTGAAAGTGTATGCATTAAAATTATTATCTCTCCATCAAAGATAATGAGGTTCTCAAGTGGAAATTTTTGCAAATCAAAATGCAACATTCTTTTCATGACCAAACAACATATGGGATTGGTACACCCTATTTCAAAGTGCTTTAAATTGAGTAAACTCAGAGCTCGTAGATTCAAGATTACGAGCTCGTGGAACCCAAGGTCCAGCCAATTCTGTGTCGCAGACAAAGCGGTGTCTGGACTCCGGGACCGTTGGATGGAATTTCAAGGGATTAAGAATTGGGAAGGCTTGCTTGATCCACTTGATGATGATCTCCGTAAGGAGATCTTGAGGTACGGGGAATTTGTTGAAGCAGCCTATCGTTGCTTTGACTTTGATATGTCATCACCTACATACGCCACATGTCTTTATCCTAAGAGTTCAATGTTAACAGACTGCAGACTAGACAAGACTGGTTACAAGGTGGTCAAGAACTTGTACGCCACGTGCGTGGTCCAAATGCCACGATGGACTAAAAAGACGTTCCCGAACCTGGCGTCTCCGCAATCCAGCTGGATTGGTTATGTGGCCGTTTGCGACGACGAAAAAGAGATCGCAAGGCTCGGGCGCCACGACGTGGTGATCGCTTATCGAGGTACCGCCACCTCATCCGAATGGCTCGAGAATTTTCGTGCCACGTTGACTTGCTTACCAAACGACATGATGACGTCTGACAAAAATTATGATCAACCCATGGTACAAAGTGGACTCTTGAGCTTATACACAACAAACACCCAATGTGACCAAAGTTTGCAAGACACAATTAGAGTAGAAATCGGCAAGATTGTTGATAAATATAGTGATGAACCATTAAGTATAACTATCACAGGACATAGTCTTGGTGCTGCCCTTGCAACATTAACAGCGTGTGATATTACGTACTACAAAATTTAGTAACGCACCCATTGTGAGTGTTGTATCATTTGGAGGGCCTAGAGTTGGAAACAAAAGTTTTCGATGCCAATTGGAGAAAAGTGGTACAAATGTTCTCCGAATCGTCAACTCCGACGATCCCGTTACAAAAGTTCCGGGGTTCGTCATCGAAGACGATATTGATGACGTGGCAGAAAAAGCAACTGCCCATGTGGCGTCCACGAGGATGCCAAGCTGGCTACAAAAGTGCATGGAGGATACCCAATGGGTGTATGCTGAGGTAGGCAAAGAACTTAGATTAAGTAGCAAAGACTTATGTCCACAAATAATAAACAAAGGGAACATTGCCACGTGTCACGATCTCAAGACATATCTACACTTAGTAGACAATTTTGTAAAAGTGGAACACAAGAGAGAGAAACCATTGATTGTTCGGGATGACCTAGCGATTAATGAATTGTGAGTTGATCAGCATTATAAGGTCTTAAGTTTAAATTTCAGTAGAGTTATCTTCTCATCTTTTCTAACTTTGATGGATGTTGGATAGAGTTATGTCGATAACAAATATGTATATATATATATATATATATATATATATATATCCTATACAATTAATTGAGATGCGTATAAGTTAACCCGAACATTATGAAAGAAGTGAGGCTCTATTTTGAGAGAAAAAAAACCTTCTATATTCACTAGATACAAAGAATCGGACCACATGTATATTATTTGAAAATCCACACCAAAAATGTGTGTTATGTGAAAATTGTACAAAGCCACGTACATTATTTTTTTTCTGATCCTACAGAATTATTGCCCATACTTCATAGGTTGGCAATATTTTTAATGTATATATAACAATCAAATAATAACGTCAAATAGTTCCGAATCTTTCTTGAATTATGTGGATGTTAATATATTTATTGTCCTAGTTGAGTTTCATATCATATAGTATATGGATTAAGGATTAGTTTCATTTCATATAAAAGAAAATAATAATTTTTCACCAAATTAATAAGGTTCATATATCGATCGAGTCAAATGGAAAAAATAGTCACACTAATAATGTTCCACATCATATGTAAGGAAAAAGCTAATTAGGA
Organism: Solanum gracilifrons; assembly: GCA_029582605.1. Classification (NCBI taxonomy): domain Eukaryota; kingdom Viridiplantae; phylum Streptophyta; class Magnoliopsida; order Solanales; family Solanaceae; genus Solanum; species Solanum gracilifrons. The sequence continues at coordinate 2,743 of JAJOOH010008223.1, forward strand.
GCGGATTGTGAATCATGCGCGATTTCAATTTTCGTATGTTGTCTGTCTATTTATTAATAAATAGATCAATTTCATCAACTTGATATATAAGAAAAATATGTTCGATGTATTTGTAGGAATCCTTACTTTCTTGCCTATACTTCATAGGTTAGCAATGCTGTAAATTCTTTTCTGAATTAGTTAAAACTTCAAATTAAACATGAGATAAAATTAATTTAAAATTTAATTTTTTGATTATCATTCTTATCTCATATAACAAACGACTCCTTAATTTATATGTGGTTGAGTATTATTCTAAGAATGACACCATGCATGTTTCAATTTCATTGACCTAATATGAAATTTTCAAAATCATACCTACAGTATTACGAAAACACGTAAAGGCATGATCAGGTAATGAAAATATACAACACTTCCAGTAAATTGAGACATATTTATCCTTTTTGTTAATAGATTTAAATTTATCAAATCAACAAAAAATATAAAATAAATTTTTTAATTCCAAAAATATTACGTGACTTTAAGAAAATCACCTTACACATTTTTTAACCCCTCTAGACTAGACCCAAATTTTAAGAAAAACTCATTCTCTCTTCTATTCCGTCATCACCTTGATGACCGAATAAAAGAGGGATTGAATTTTTCTTAGTTGAATATGGTCTGGATGGGTAAAAAAATGAGTGAGATGATTTTTTTAAAGTCATGTGACATTTTTTAAATTTAAAAAAATAAAAATTTTAGAATTATTTTTTTCAGTTTAGTTAATATAAATTTGTTAACAAAAGGATATATGTACACCACTTGTTGGATGCAAGAGTATATATATCCATTTTTTAATGGAGAGTATATCCACTTTAAATCACAAAATTTAAAAATATATTTATAAAATAAATAAAAAATCTAATAAAACGAACCGACCAAACCAACATACACTTCTAACTCTAAAATAAAATAAATAAAACATCCATAAGTTTCCAAAATGAATTCGTTTCCTAAAAGCCACTAACTAGTCGTTTTTTAATGCACTTATATATATTTTTTGGGTTAGATTCAATGTTCTAAAAAAGAAATGAAAAAAAATCACGTTTAAGTTTTTCTAAAAAAAAATTATCAGCTGCAGATGTGAATGTAGAGTGTTACGTTAGAATCAGATTCATATGAACTCAGTATTTTCGACGTTTATTACATATTTATAGATATGGTTTCAAATAAGATGAATCTATATATCTTTATCTACTTTAACATGATACCACTTCCTCTTTTTTTCCTCTCATATATTTCAACATGCATCCTCGTTCTTATTCATTCCGTTTAATTTATGCATTAAAATTTGAATAAGCACGGAGTTTAAAAAAAAATCAAAAAATTACTTTTATTGTTTTATATTAGTTGTCATATTTCACTTATCGAAAGTCAAATTATATACACTTTTGATTAGTATTTTAAAGATAAACTTTTTCGTCAAATTAACATGAAAAAAATTGCAACTTGTAATACTTGTCATATAACTTTTTAATAACTAATTATTAAATCAAACAATAATATCAGCATAACAACGCAACCGTTATTATTTACTAATGCATGCATTACTATTACACTTTGTTAAGCATTATTTCTATAAACCCTACCAAACGACCCTTTAAAGCATTTTTCTTAGATTTTATAAGATGTTTAAGGTATATATAAGAAGAAAAAAAACATTTTATTATTATTGTTATTATTGTTTTTTTCTTATAAAATTAAGTAAATTCATATAAACTTTCAAATATTTTATGGTCATATGTTCTTAACAATTTACTCAAGTTTGATGATGAGTTAATTTTTTTGGAGGATCACTCGACTCATGAAAATATTCTGTTAAAGGGCGCAACTACGAATTAGTCAGGACTCAACTCATAAGAATATACTGTTAAAGGGTGCAAGTACGAATTAGTCAGATCCCAATACGGTCATCAAACACCACGGATGAAGAAACCTTGGGCGAAAGGTAGTCAAGTGCACAAAGGTTAAATGCTACTATTATGAGTGTATATTTAATTTTGCATATCGAAGAAAATTTGCACACCCTACATTCACCTTTCGTCAAATTCTTGGCTCTGCCGTCGGAAACCAGGTGGGGGAAAATAAAATACCAACAGCAGTCTTCTTAACACTAATAGCTTTCTGCTGACCTGTGAAAGAACTTCATTAGACACAAATGAAACACTCCTTCCTACCAACAAGCTGGTCCAATGTCAAAGGAACATCGATAAATAATGCTAATATTGACATGTTCAGAATTACAAACTATTCGATAAAACACAAATTCAGACTAAAAAATATATTTGGGACAGAAGCAAACTTCCCTAATGTTCAATCAGACCACAAAATAGACATGACAACGACGAGAGAGCAAGGAAATATTGCAGTAGCAAACAATTTTTTGTACTCAGGATGAGCAACAGCCACCACTCTGTGTCACTGGCTGTCCACGGATATTCACTGTCGGAGGCTTGGCAGAGTTTGAGGCTGGTTGGCTTGCCATCCTGCATTTAGGAGAGAATTAGAGAAAGAAACAATAGAAATGAGCAAAAGAGGCATCGGCGAGATTAGTTTATCTCTTTTATATGCAAAAAGATCATTTGGAGGACAACTAGACAACATCAAAATGAAGCTGAACTCTACTTATAACCAACTGGACCTGGTTGGCCCAAGACTAACCACTTCAACCAGATAGAAAAGGTCCACAATCGTCTGGCCAACGGGAGGAAGGAGCAGTGGCAAGTGTTTGGCAAGCGAACAGACCAGTGAACTAAAAGGGCATAGCCGAGAGCTAGCTCAGTTGGAACAAAATTCTAGCTCTTGCTGAAAACATCTTTTCTTATGAGGTTGTGTACAACAGCCGTAACCACACAAGTTTTCATCAGACCTTGCACCCGATTATTCATGCTTGAAGTTTGGACTGTCAATTGCACCCAAAGGAAAGAAGAAGAAGATATACCAGATCTCCAACAGTTGAGTGTGGCATTTGAAAAGGCTAGTTTTCTGAACTAGAAATATCTCAGGCATGGGACCAACTTCCACAATAATCATTCTTATAAAAGATAATATAAAGCATATAGGCATTAGATAATGAAAAAGTAAAACACCTAAATTGCACCACAGATCAGGCTTGAGCAAAGTAGGAAGGCAACACGACATTACTAAAATTTTACCGCCACCTGAAAATGAGATACGTGCTTACCTATTTTTGATAGCACCAGTCATAGCCATGAAAGCCTGTTCGACATTTGTAGCATCTTTAGCACTGGTCTCCAAGAATGGAATACCGATTTCATCAGCAAATGCCTAAGAACGAAGTGATCTATCAGTATAGTTCAATTTAGTCACAAAGAATTAAATGTAGAAAATGGATTTACCTTAGCCGTTTCATATGAGACAACTCTGTTTGCAGTAAGATCAGCCTTATTCCCAACAAGAATTTTGTTAACGTTGTCACTAGCATAACGATCAATTTCACTCAGCCACTGTTTTACATTATTGAAGCTCTCTTGATCTGTCACATCATACACAACCTACGCAAGAGGCCATCATAAAACATCAAAAGATGCAGAACACCATTGATGGTAGACTTTACAGGAAAGCACTAACTATTGTGTTCAATTATACCATTTTCAAAAAAAAAAGCACTTACTATTATGCCATGGGCTCCACGATAGTAGCTGCTAGTGATGGTCCTGAAGCGTTCTTGTCCAGCTGTATCCCACTATATGAAGTAAAAAAAGAAAAATCAAGGACCTATATTCCAATTAAGAGTTTGGCTTGAATAAAATTAGCAATACAAAAAAACTTTAAACACAACTGGAAGTGAAGTCTTACAATCTGAAGTTTTATAGTCTTCCCATCTTGCTCTACGGTACGGATTTTCTACATGAAAAGATTTGGTAAGGTGAGTATATACATTTATTTAAGAATAGGATGGCAGAATAAGATCACAGAAGATTCCAACTATATATAAAAGAAGCAGCTCAGCAACTACAGTGGTATTTACTTACAAAATCAACTCCAATGGTACTTATGTAACTTTCCAGATATGTGTCGTCCTGATGGAAATACATGACAAACATTCAGCGCCATTTACAGAAGATAACTTTAAACACATTAAACTATATTCTGATAACTTTCCACTGCAAAGGTGAGAATATCCAAGAACTCTTAAAAAATCTCAAACAATAAAGCTCCATAAGCAGCAAGATGCATCATCAATTAATCAGAGGTTTTATACTGTGAACATGAAACTAGGAAAGTATCAAATTAGTGCCTTAGGAAGGAGGGACAAATATGATGCCAGAAGCAGTTCACTTATCTACGTGGTTATTGTACTTCATTTAAATAAGTTTGACTTCATTGTAGTTTTTCCATTTACTTTGTCCATATAATTATTGTTCGTTATCAAAATTATTTTTTCTTGCATTGCAACAATATTTTGTTTCCTTTATGCCTTTCTTCGCGAATAACTTCGTTTTTAGTGAATTTTATACTTGAAACCCAACAAATTTTGACACTTTTAATATGTTTTTTGGCCTTTGACAACACGTAACTCATAGACAAGCTTATTCAAGCTAACAGAGAAGTTAACAAAAAAGAACAGGAAACTGGAATGGCGGTGTGTATGGCCAATATGCCCCCCTAAGACTTCCGTCCTCCTTTTGATATGTTAAAAGAAGAAATACAATAGGACAACTAGTTTTATGATCAGAAAACTTACGGCAAACCTCAGAAGAAGACATGATTTCCCAACGCCAGAATCACCAATGAGCAAAAGCTTAAACAGGTAGTCACTGCAAGCAGAGAACAACAGTTAAGTTACCACATCATAAAGTTTATTAGCTTGCAAGATGTTTAAAGTATGCCACTCTATGATATATTTTGCTGTGTACTGTTATTAACTTTTCATTTTAATCCTAACACCCATTATATAAAGCAATTTACACTGTTATAGCATGGTAAAATATGACTACTAAGATAACTAGGATTCAGGAAAGAGAACGTTTAAGGATTTTATCCCATTTAATAGGATAAAGTTATCTAAAATAACTATGCCTCCATGGAAAGTTGGTTTTAGGAATCCTAAATATCCATTCCTATCATATACTATCATGTTTACACACGCATAGATAACAGATATAAATAATACCCAGAAAGAATAACCCACTAACTCTGACATATGTAAAAAAATAGGGGATAGGGCTAATCAGGATCTAGTACACTTCTACACTTCCCTGGAATGCACCAGATAAAGTTTAAGGCTATGTTAGGTGACACATCATCCAAGTTTTCTAGACCGAACCTTTGCTGAAGTAGGATCGAGAACTAAGATCAAGCTGGTTTCAACTTAAACCACTTTACCCCATTTCCCCAAAGAAAAAGCAAAACAACTGACTTGACAATATCATTTATCTGGCGAAATATCACTGAAACAATGTCAGACAATTTAGAGGTAAGAATCAACTTTAAGAGTGTTGCCTCAAGTGTCAAAAGCTCGAGATATGGAGAAGCATTTTATATCGTAGATTATTTAAGATAAGTAGGAGTAAGGCATATATAAGCACTGCAAATTTAGCCAATGAGGTAGGAGTGAGTTGAGGTGAGATTAGATGGAATTGAGGTACCTACATATAAACTGTTTAGATATATGGTCTTTATATTCCAGAAAAATGGAATGATAAATGAAGATGTTATGCATAGGACTAAAATAGGAAGGTTGAAATGGATGAGTGCCACAGTACAATGTGATCTGAATATCTAGAAAATTGAAAAGCTAGTTCCATAGCACGACTGTAAGGTAACAATGCTGTATGAGTGAATGTTGGGCCTTATATATCCCCAAGACGAAATCACAGAGATGCGAATGTTAAAACAGATGTGTCTCATACAAGATTAGATAAAATTAGATATGATCACATCCATCAGAAGGTGCAAGTAGCGCATATAGAGAACAAAATGAGAGAATGTCATTTGAGATGGTCTCTGACCACATGTTATGTAGGCCTCCAGATGCACCGGTTCTTAATGCGAAAATATGATGATTGAAATGTTAAACGAAAAAGTGGTAACCTAAAATCATATGGAAAGAAATTATCTCCAAGGACTTGAAATATCTCAAAATCCAGACAGATCTAGAAAAAGAGAAAAAGTTGGAAGTCAGAAAACTGCACAGGTGATACCAACTAGAAGATTAGTGCTGTCAAAATACACTAGTAAATTAGAAATATAACCTGCATTTCTCGGATCCTCCAAAATGTTGTTGGGCATGTGGATCCTCCAAAAGTTATATATTTTGGAGGATCCAACTAGGGTGCGGCAACATTTTTTAAGGACCCAAGCAACGCAGAATATATTGACTAGAATATATTAGAAGAAGTGGTAACCTAAAATCATATGGAAAGAAATTATCTCAAAGGACTTGAAATATCTCAAAATCCAGTGAGATCTAGAAAAAGAGAAAAAGTTGGAAGTCAGAAACCTGCACAGGTGATACCAACTAGAAGATTAGTGCTGTCAAAAGACTATAGTACATTAGAAATATAACCTGCATTGCTCGGATCCTCCAAAATGTTGTTGGGCATGCATTGGATCCTCCAAAAGTTATATATTTTGGAGGATCCAACATGGGTGCGGCAACATTTTTTAAGGACCCAAGCAACACAGAATATATTGACTAGAATATATTAGAGAACTCGTAATGTTAGATTATTTCCTAAGTACATAGTATTGAAATACTATGGACCCAAATAAAGACATCACGATATTGAAAGTTCATACAGCCGACCTCAACTAGACTAGGTATGAGATTGAGGCACAGCAATTTTTGGTCATATACTTGTGAAAGCTACATGGACTATATATCTCAAAGAACTAATTTTTTTATATTCTAATGTTCAACCAGCATCCTTTGTTGTGGTCATATACTTGTGAAAGCTACATGTACTATATATCTCAAAGAACTAATTTTTTTATATGCTAATGTTCAACCTGCATCCTTTGCTGTTGTTCTTGTTGTTGTAAATGCAAAAACACTGATGTTTTGGATTGAGTTCATCAGGATTAGGTTCCGAGGTAAATCAAATACAACTTCAAGTCTTGAACCATACGTCATAACCACATCAAAGATATAGTTGAACAGAAAGCCATTTGGAATTGTATCAGATCCTTCTAAAACATGCACATAAAGCAAAAATTCCTAATTTCTCCATCGTGCACTTAACAATCATTGTTTTAACATCCCCGTAAGTATTTCTGTATAAATTCGCTAAACAAATACACAAAGCTGATGGTAATAAGCTCAAGGATGAAATGTGTTGCATTTTCACCCTCCTCCCCGCTCTCAAAGACATTTAATTGGATCCAACAAACGTACATCTCACAATTTCCTTAACCGATGTAAAATCGAACAGAAAATCAAGCGATAATCATTAATCCTGAAAGGTTAGCAGCTGAATTCCAATTATAATGACTTAGGGTTCACAGATATATTCGCTAATCTCAGATACATAAGGACGCTATCTCAATTCAGGCAAAAAAATCCGTAGTTCTCGAAACTGAATGCTTAATGACAAAAAATCAAAACGAAATCTGGACAAATTAATCTGCGAGATTATCATAAAGCAGATTTATTTAAATGCTTCAAAAAAAATGATGCGATAAATAGAACTTACTATTCAGGATTCATTGCGATCGACGGGAGATGAAATTCGCCGGTGACGGAGGGATTTACCGGCGAGAATTGACCGGAATCTGAATCTTCGTGGGAGAATTAAAGAGACGTAAAGAAAGCGTTGAAATTTGAGAATGAAGAGAAATTGCTTTTCCTTCGGTTGTTTTAATATCTTTTCATTTATTTCACTTAATTTATTCTTAAATATATATACTCATTTTTTTCCTTTAATTTTTTTTTTTTTACTTCTCCTTGTTAAAATAAGTGTTATAATTAATATTCAATTAACATTATATTAAAGAGTTATTTGGCTAATTTATCTCCTCAAATTGTTAAGTATTAAGCAAAATATGTCATTTCACATGCCTTAAATATATGTGCTACACCAAATATATTTTAGTAAAACTATTTTTTTTTATTGAATTAAAAAAAAACCTATTTTTTAAATTTAAATCAAACCCAAATATTAATTAAATTAAATGACAAAGAACAAACACAACTTAAATACGTGTGTTTTAGTACGATTAGTTTATTATATCGAATGTAAACTTCTTCTTATAAAAAATTAAAACCATATCCAAATATTCAATCAAATGAGATGAGAGTGAGGTGGGGATCGGTTTTTATATCTCTTCAAGAAGCTTTTGGCCTAATAAATTTTATATTACTCGATATGTTCAATTAAAACTTTGTATATGCGTAATAAAAGGACATATGAGATTTACAGTATAATTAATTATAGAAGATTGAGATATCAATAATAAACGTACATTCGAAATCACTTTCAACATTAAAATACATTCATACAAACAATATTGTACCTATGGTCTATGGATTATAATTAATCAAAGGAAAGAATAATTAAGAATGTCTAATTTCATCCTAATTGAGAGGAAGATAAAAGGTAATATACTCGTGTAAAGCACGTACTCTAAACTAGTTAGTCAAAACGTAATTAGAGAGGTTTAATTTTAGCCTAATGTTAAATTTCATCTAAGCTAAAAATAATGATTAGTGATCGTTAATCGTACACGTATCCCAATGGAGTAGTAAATAAATATCAAATAAAATTTCAAAGCAAAGGAGATAACAAATGGAATTAGTGTATCTTCTCTGCTCTATACTCTCCACTTCCGTCACTTCCTTATTCCTGTCTCTTCTCCTCCTTTTTCGCCTTCTGCTCCGCCGATTAGGTTTCCGATTTGACGCCGCCGGAGCTGTAGCCGGAGACGGAGAAGGAGAAGACACTGTTTCTCTTTATGAAGGAACTGTATGGCACGAACGACGTCGTCCGGTTCATCATTCATTCCGGTACCCGGTTCGTTACGCACTTATTGACCTTGATCGTTCGTCTAATCCGCCATCTGATCACTTCTCAGCTCATGAAGCTCGACGCATTTCTGGTACTACTGGTCCAGTGTAAGTGTTGATCATCTTATTACCTTTTGGTAGATTGATAGAAAGAAATAATTCACATATGTTTTTTTTTAGTTTTAAAGTTTATTTTGATTGTTGCTTAAATTTTGTTGCAGCGTAACACAAAAAAGTTTATTTCCTCTATAGTATAATACGATACATTATGAAACATTATGATTTGTGTAACGATTAAGTGTGATGTTGTTACATTGTTTTTCTTCTCATTTTGTCTAATTATTACTTAATGATCCTATTTATTATTAAGCCACCTATTTATAGTAGCTCTATCCAATATCTTACTCTTTTTTTATTGGTTAATCTTGACGTGTGACATTATGTAATGAGGGGAAACGATACAACCTATCCAAATGATGCATTATGAAACAATATGTAATAACCATCCAAGTAGAGTGGGGGTATTTTTCTTTCTAGTTTTTCTCTTGCATTGAACTTGTTTTGTGAGATACTATCAAATGGGATTCGTTCATTCGGCTGAATTGCAACTGCGAATTTCTAATACTATAAGTACTTCTTTTGAAATACTGTAGAATTATTCTGAGTTAGTCGTAGATGCCTGCCTCTCCGATTTGTCAACAGTTTCTCATTGATGGGGAAAATATTGTTGTGATGTATGTTTTCCATGGTTGAGTTCTTCTTGGTTAATTATTTAGTTTAAAATTAAACTATGAATTCTATCTTTTGGTGTCTTTATGAAATACATCATGACATCTTGAGGCATTGGCATGGATAAAGTATCACTTGTGCACACGAAATCAGACACCTGATAGTTCAAAAGCTGTAAATGTTTTAGTGTTTTTAGTGCTATGGACTCATGGACTAATTATTTATCTTTTTAAAAGCAGTTTCTTGTTGACAATACCGCCCAGTGTGGGATATGTGCAAAATCCGTTGAGTTTGTATTATTGCTATGATACTGAAGGCTCCTTGCAGAATTTGAAGAAATGCATTGCTGAGGTGAATCATTCTAATTGATAAGTAATCAAAGTCTAAATTGAAAAATACTGTCAAAGTCTCAGACAAGGGCCTGTGTACTATCGATAATCTACTATCAGCAACCAAGATTTGTTACCTAAAATGCTCCTCACACTTTTTACCCCGAGCAAATTAAAAAGGAAGTTCTACTGTACCCAACTGTTTTGCCTTTCTGCTAATTTCCACCCGCTGCATGTCCAATTTCATTTTCCTTAGATCAAACAGTCAAATTATATATCATGATTTTGGCTATTTGCTGACTGAATTCTTTCTCAGGTGACTAACACCCCATGGGGTGAAAGGGTATCATTTCTGTTCAACCCAAACTCAGATGTAGTTGCAAAATCTCTTCATGTTAGTCCTTTCATGGTGAGCCATCTTTAGGGATCACCTTGCCTTTTGCCCTCTTTCAATTTGTTAGTCTGGTTTTGACTTGACATGAAGTTTACGAAAATAAAGAAATTTTTTGAATTTTGTGGTCTTAAACTAAAGATATGCCAAATGTACCAAAATTCTTTTTAATCTTGTAGTCTTAAACATGTCATGTGAAAGTTGGAATTAAAGAGTTACCCCAAAAAAGTAAAGAGACATTCTTTTTTTAAATGGACTAAAAAAGAAAGTAGGACAAACAAACTGAAACCGAGGGAGTATTTACTTACATCTATCTCTAGCTTAATCTGATTTTAGTGACCTTCGAAAAGTGATGCATAACATCAATGTCATGCTCTTGATTTGTTATCTCGTACTGTTCATGAAGCTTGTTCTTTCTATTCCATCTTTTGTGCTGATATCTTATGTTGCTTTCTCCTTGGCGATTATATTGTTATTATTATACAAACCTCAAAACTGTTATGTAAAGGTTGCGATGGTTTAGAAATGCATAGAATTTTCTATGTTACCTGTTATTGTGTCCAAGATACTCAAGGCATTTAAACAATTTTGGTGGCACGTCCTTGCTTTTGCTGAACCTGAAACAGAATTTATTCTTGTTACTGTTTCTATAGTTTTCTGCCATTACTAGGGCCGGTATATGCAGTGTGGTTAGGTACTTGAGCATATACATTCACTCTCTGAGAAGTACGAATATACTAATGTGATGAGGCCAAACAAGCTATTGATCCTTTTAAACCCTTGCTACATGACTTGGCTACCATCCTGAAAGGTTCCTACTATTCTAATCCTGGTATTTCAGGACTTTGTTTGGTGCTCAGTTGTTCAGTCTCACGTACTTTTTCTTGTTTGATAGATTGGATTTTCCTATGTTAAGACTCTTGATTAAAATTCCAATTTCATCTTATTTTTGGATTTAACTTAGTCGTTGATATTCATTAGTAGCTTTGTGGAGTTGATTGCAGGATATGCAAGGAAACTGGACCATGAAAACAAATATACCTGGGGATAATCTATTTGTAACAATTTCAGTAAATCATCCGAAACATGGTGAATATTTCTCAGCTTCATTGATGGCCAAAAGAGTATCATCCTCCACACATACTGATCTAGATTTATTCTTCTGGCTAATGCCTCACAAGGTTGCATTAGGGATATATTGGCAGGTAAGCCCTTTAGACTGGAAATAAATTCGTTGTTGATAACTGAATATCTTGCAACAGGTTCAATAAGCATCTGTTAATGCATCTTAGTTCAATGGGCAATGATTTTCTTGGTTGAATCTATGTTGTCTGCTCGCTCTTTTTACTCCTAAATGAGAAATTTCTGCCTCGTATTAGGTTTTCCTGCTCCTCCAAATTAATTAGGAAATCCTCCAAAACTTGAATCTCTTTGCTTTTAGTTTTCTCACTGCATGCTTGATGCACAAATCAGAAGTATTCTCTCATGAATCATGTTTATTAGTGTATTGGTAATAAATGTGCCGGGATGAAGACTCTTTGACCGAACACATGGCAAGCGCAGAAGGAACACATAGTCAACCCCGATTCAGCTGGTGCCAACTTGGCCAAATACCTAAGATCTCTTAACCCGTCCGAGAGGTCCAAGAGCCCAGACAATTCACCTTCCCGACACCAGCCAAACTCTGAATATCAGGGACTTCATTTAATCACATCCAACAAACACTGTCTTATCCCCGAGAGGTGCGGGAGGAGATCTAGGAGTTGGTTAGAGTTAGGTTATCATATCAATATCACCTTTTTTCACACATTGATACATTGATTTATACATACTGCAGCACAATCATTGTTCATACATTGCACGTTACTACTGTTAGCTATTGATCAGCTCGCTGCAATCACTAAGAATCACTCCCTCTCTTTGTTATTTCAATATGATTATTTACTTCATTATTGCCTTTTTAAGTTTTTTTTGTTACAATTAGTATAGGAAAGACATTCATTCCCTTTCTCCTTTTCATTACATAACATCATAGGCTCTCAAGCTTTGGTGGAAGGGTGTTCCTTTCTTGCAACATCC